>PVIU01017169.1:0-42731 GCA_004026605.1 Ondatra zibethicus
CTCTTCTATAATATTCTATCATATAGAATGTCTGGCTATATGTTGAAGCCTTTGATCCATTTGAAAACGAGTTTTGATCAGGGCAGTAAATATGAACTTATTTGCATTCTTCTATATTCAGATGTTTAAATTAATGAGTTCAATGTATTAAAGATGCTATCTTTCCTAATTGTGGCTTCCTTATTAAAAATTCAGGTGTGTATAGGTGTGTGAAAATGGTCTTATATTTGATTCCACTGCTCAGCATGTGTACTTCATGTCAATACTCTCTTGTTTATACTACTATAGATTTTAATACAATTTGAGATGTCGGATAATGAATGATACCTCCCAAAGTTCCTTGATTATTCAAGGTTGTTTTAGTTACCCAGGGGTTTTGTGTTTCCAATTGAAACTGAAATTTGACCTTTCAAGTTCGATGAAGTATTATGTTGTAATTATGAAGGGAATTGCATTGAAAGTGTTTTAAGTAGAATGGCCATTTTTATTCTATTAATCCTACCAATTCATGAGCATGAGAGATCTTTACATCTCTCTGATATTGTCTTAAATATCTTTATTCAATGTCATAAAGACTTTTTATCATACAAGTCTTTCACTTGCCTTGCTAGAGAACCCCAAGTTACCTTATAATATATTTGGATATATTATATTCATAATTTTCATCTATCTTCATAAGAAAGATTTGTTTTTGATTATCATTCATTTATTTGATATGTATGTGGATTAGATATCAAAGTAACTGTTACCTCCTAAAAATTATTGGGCAATGTTCTTTCTGCTTCATAATTCTGGAATAATTCAAGAAGTATTGGCATCAAATTTTGTTTGAAAATCTGGTAGAATTCTATTATAAAACCACCTGTCTCTGGCCATTGTATTAGTTGGGAGTTTTTTAATTGCTGCTTCTATTGTCCTAGAATTATATTCCTAGCATAATCCTGGGATTATAAATCTGTTTAAATTGCTTATCTGATCTTGATTTAACTTTGGTAGATGGTATATATAGAGGAAAGTACCAATTTTTTATAGATTTTCAAATTTAGTGGAGTACAAGTTTTTAAAATAGGTCCTTATGATTCTCTCAACTTCCTCATTGTCTGCCCCTATCTCTCAATTTTTGTCTCTAAGTTTGTCACTTTTGATGTTCTCTTGTTCTTGCTCTCTCTCTTTCTCTCTGCCTTTTACTTAAAGCTAAATTTGCCAGTCTTGTTGATTTTTATCAAACAATCAGCTGTCTAGTACATTGATTCTTTGAATTGTTTTCTTGTTTTTTTTTTTATTTTAAATTCGATGCCCAAGTTTATTTATGGCTGGGTATTCTTTTATGGTAGTAATATGTCTTTTTGTTCTACAACTTTCAGATGTATAGTTAAATTACTAATATGAGATCTCTCCAATTTTTTAGGTAGGCCTTTATTGCTATGCTCATCACTATAGAACTGACTTCACTGTATTTCATATTTTATAAGTTTGAATACGTTGCATTTTTATTTTCACTTAGTTCTAGGAGTTTCTAATTCATTTCTTAACTTCTGTCTGGAGACATTTTATATCTAGTAGTGAGTTTTTATGTTTTTTCAGGACAGGGTTTTTCTGTAGCTTTGGATCCTGTCCTGGAACTAGCTCTTGTAGACCAGGCTGGCCTCGAACTCACAGAGATCCGCCTGCCTCTGCCTCTAAAGCACTGGCAGTAAAGGCGTGCACCACCACCTGGAAAGATATCTTTTCTTTCTGTTACTGTTGGTATCCAAATCTATGATAGGTCTGATAGTATTCAGAGTGTTATTTTAATTTTTTTATACCTGATAAGACTTGCTTTGTGTCAAAGTCAATTTGGAGGACATTCCATGAACTATTGAGAAAGAATGTATTTTCTTTTTTGCTTAGGTGAAATGTTCTATAAATGTCTGTTAGGTCCATTTAGTTTATGATATCAGATAGATCCAGCATCTCCGTGTTAATTTTTGACCTGTTGACATATCTATTGGTGAGTGTAAGGTATTGATGTTGCTCTCTATCAGTGTGTGAGGATCAATAAGTTATTTAAGTTGTAGCAGTACTACTTTTATAAACTTGGGTACCCTTGTTTTTGTTAAGACTTGCAATACCATTTTGGTGGACTTTTCATCTGATGTGCATGTAATCACCTCTGTCTCTTCTGATTAATTTTGGATTTCATTCTATTTTTGTCAGATATTAAAATCGTTATTCCAGCTTGCTTCTTAGGTCCTTTTGTGTGAAATGCCTTTTCCTATCCTTTTACCCAGAAATGATATATATCCTTGATAGTAAGATGACTTTCTTGAATGCAACAGAAGGACTGATTCTGTTTTTTTAATTCATCTTATTAGTCTGTGTCTTTTTATTGGGGAATTGAAACCTTTGATGTCAAGTGTTATCACTGAACAGAGGTTGATAAACTCTGTTATTTTGTTGTGGTGATGTACCTTTTTTCCTCCATCTATTTTGATTTGCTGGTCTGATATTATTTATTCCTTGTGCTTTTGTGATTATGGTTTATATCTTCTGGCTGATGTATTCCTTCTACCACCTTCTGTGGGACTAGATTGAAGTTAGATAATGCATAAATTTGGTTAGGTGGAGTAATATCTTTATACATATTTTATGATTGAAATTTTTTCTCGGTTTAGTAGTGCAGCTTGAGTCTGTAAAACTTCTCTATAGGTCCTTCTCACTTTTAGCGTCACCACTGAAAATTCAGGTGTTATTCGAATAGGTCTGCCTTTATACTTTATGAGATCTTTTCCCCTTAAGGATTTTAATATTCTTTCTTTGTTCTGTACATTTAGTGTTTTGATTATTATGTGTGTCATAGAGAAATTCTTTTCTGGCCTAGTCTATTTCATGTGCTGTATGCATCTTTTGGTGCATACATTCATGTTCACCTCTTTCTTTAGTTTGGGGAAATTTTTGTGTTTGATTTTGTTGAAAATGTTTTTTTTTGCCTTCAATCTGAGTTTCTTCTCCTTCTTCTATTCCTATTATTTATAAATTTTTTCCTTTCATAGTATCCCATATTTTTCATACCTGGATGATTTAGATTTAAATTTTTCTTTACCAAAGTTATCTGTTTCTTCTATCTTGGTTCAATGCATGAACTTTTGTCTTCCAACTCATGTATTCTGTTGGTGAATGTGCCTCTGAGATTACTTTTTGACTTACTAGTTTTTTAGTTTTAGTTTCACTCAGTTTGAGTACATTTTTTTTTCATTTTTCCTCTTGCAAGCCTTATGCTGTTTTCACCATTTCATTTCATGCTTTCTTTGTTCATAGTTTTCTATAAGGGATTTTGATTTCTTCTTTTAGGATCTCTAATATCTTCAAAAAGGCTACTTTGATGTCTTTGTTTTGAACGTCAGCTATACTGGATTTCTTAGGACTTACTGTGATAGGGTTGCTGAGCTCTAGTGGAGAAATATTGCCTTGGCTGTTATTGTTGTTTTAATAAACAGACTGAAAAATACAGAGATAAGAAAATATGTAAGTTTGGAAGCACCAGAACAATCAGCATGTAAATGTGGTGGAAGTACAAATTCAGCATTCCCGGTACTAGTGATCAAAGTATTGGAGTTACCACTGAGTCTGAAGTTGCCATCTATCTAGTGTGTAGATAAAATGCTAAAAAGGAGATTGATGATGTAAAAATAAATAATGAAAGCATAAGAAAGTCTAGGGGACCTGTGTTTCTACTCATAATCTTTGGAGACTATGACCAACCATGTAAGCAAGAACATTTTTTGTTTCTCTTTGTCTATATTTCTCTTGAGGGCAAGAACTAGATGACACTGTATTCTTTGTTCTGATGACAGTAGCTCCATGCATATGTGGGGGAATTTGACAAGGCATACATGCACTTTCTAGATCAAATGTGGACTGTCAATAAAAGATGTATTTCAGTCTTGTTTCTGCATGTCTCCATCCTGGCATACATTGGGTTAATGCTCTGTAAAGGAATAGAGAGATTCTAGGCCATTTGAGTCTCCAGATTGCTGCTGAAGAACAATGTAAGCCACCTTATAAAATAAGAAAATAAGGTTAAAAAGGAAAGGGTGGGCTGCTTAAATATTAACATAATATTCCCAAGTTCCCTGTAAATATTGGGAAAATAGTTCAAATTAAGAAAGGAGAAAGAATAATATAGCATATATATCACCTCCTGACTGAATTGCTAACAGTTATAGGCACATATCTGAGTCCATAAGCACCAACTGAACTCTCCAATGACAGTGAATCACACCAGAGTCATATGTTCAGGAATAGAATTAGAGATAGTTTATTAAGAAAAGAAAAGGATTCCCAAAAATTAGGCATATTAGAGACCAGAAAACGGGGATCTGTTCCTCAAAGCACTGAGCCTCCAACTTCAACTTTGTTTAGGTCATTTACAAAGGATGTCCTTCTCGCATGTTTCTTTGTCATGAGTTCTTCTAAGCATGGAATGTCTACTGTTTCTATCCAGGCTGGGAAGGACTCCAGTCTTTCTCTTCCAACTAGCTTATTTCATATATTCAACTTCATGTCCCCATGTTCAGTCCCTGTTTTCCTATCAATTCAAATCTCTCTAAAGAAAGCCTTAGTTTTTCATTTTATTAGTTCCTTATTATGAGGCATCTAATAACATTCCCTGAATTGTCAATGAGTGCATAGACAAATTGATGAATTAGAGCGCTTTTGTTTTGATTTTCATATGAAGCTAATAATAACCCAGATAATTTAGCTGTCTTTATGAAAATCTGAATCACTAAATTCTGGTTCATCTTGGAACATTTTTCATTCATCTTTGTATATTTAGTGCTTAGGAAAGAGTCTGGCTTCTAAAGTATTCAACAAATAAATAGTTGAATAATAATGGAGATGACTTTATATTTTTTGTCTCTAAATTATTGCCTAGAAAAATGTTGGACATTTCATGTTCCAGGCAGTAATTTGAGAATAGAAATTACAATCACTCTCTTCACTAGATGAATACAGTTCTTGAGGATAAAGTGTTTGAAAATCTGGGGAAGAAAAGAAGATAATGTTTTCAAGTAAATAGAAAGAAGGCAGGGATTGACTTCCATGTTTTCTCCAATACTCAAGAAAGTGTTAGAAAATGATTGTTCCACACCTGTCATTTCAGAACTTTGCAAAGCTTTATCATGGCATTAATCTTGCTTTTCTCTATGAAAAGCTGTTATTGGAAATGGAAGTTTGATGACAGGGTTTCTATTTCCTGTCATCTGTTATCTTGATGCCACATATAGATTCAGTAAGAGCCTTGTATGACTTGTGAGAAGTCTATCATTGAATATAGAAGGTAACTTTTTTCTACCTTAAATAATCTTCGCTGTATAAAGGAGGACAACTCCATGTAGAATTTATTGTTCCATTTTATAGACAAATGCTTCTGCACCCCTAAGCCTGCATTTTGAGAGCTTTACTGCTGCTCCTAACAAATGTGCTAGAATTAGAAGATGGGGCTTTCTTCTGGGAAGATATTGTATTCATATGAGGTTATAACTTTGGAATGTCTATGATGAGATAAGTATCCTAACCTCAAGAACAAAAGACACCATGAAAGAAAACAGAAAAGAACAGGAATATCTGAGCCAAGGTGAGTGCCTACACCTGATTGCTACTACAATGGAACTCTAATTTTGAACTTTGCATCTCCAGAACTATAAAAACACATGTCTACCACACAATCTATGTGATGCTCCATTATAGCATCATTAATAATATCAGAAATATGGATTTGTCTATACTTCTTTTTAGTAACATAAAGCACCTAAAAATTGCATAATAGAGATACTAATGATGGCTTTTACTCTAATTTTTTACTCATTCCTCAGATTTCCACCCTCATAAAACTTGGATTTTCCTGAGTATAGAGGTACTGCCAAAACGATGGTGATACGTGTATAACCAATTAACATTTGTGGCATTTTCTGCTATATCTAGGAAAAAGTAGGTTTCTCTGAATGGGCTTTGTCAAACTGGTAGGCTCTTGGTGCTCTCAGCTCTGAAATGAGAGAAAATTATTAAAAACAAGAGGAAGTATGCCCCAGTAAATTAGCAGGAAATGTCTTTGTGTGAGGAGCTGGAAGAATCAGTCAAGGGGTGTTTAGGAGTGAAAGGTCCTATTTAATTTAATTGTCCTCTATATTCATTTTGTTCTCACTATTTTTTTTCTTTCCTCTTGTTTCTGCCTTGAATCAGTTCACATTTTCCCATGGACATTTCTCTAATTTTAGTCAAATGCTCATAATACATTTTACTCCTAAGTAATGAGATTACTTCCTTTTGCTTGATTACCAAACCTCTCCTGTCCTGAAGAGTTTTATCAAAGAGATTTTAAATGTCAATACTACATATTCTCCTAAAGTGTTCTTAATCATAAAGGAGAAATATTTCTTCTTTTTACTAGTGAATATAAAATGCTGAGCATAACTATATAAAAAGTCATTGATGATCTATACGGTCAACGTTTTCCTGATGCTCTAAAAAATTACTTAAGCTAGAAAACATCAAACTTGTAAGTAATTGTTTACTAGTAGCTTAAAGCTGAAAAGACAAAGCTTAAAGTTTATGGTAACTGTTAAATAAACACAAATGAAGACATGGCCATTTATATCTTTAAATGATACACAACTTTGCTATCACTAAGATAGGGAAATAATACTAAAGTTATATTAATTAATCAGGGGAATGGAAAACAGATTAATCGCAAGTAATCCATTATTTAATCAGAACATCTACATCTGTAATTATTGGCATCAAAACAATTATAGGCGATATATTATATATTTACACATACATATGTAGAGTTTCTTTGATGTCCATCATCTTCTCTAAAGTACATTGCTACTGCCAGGAGCAGATATCTCTCATTGTCATAAAAAAAGATAGATTCTATCTTATTAAAACATCTTAAGTGCCATATTCTGTAGATCTCTGTGGTGTTTGAAGACAACCTGTCTACCTATCTCTGTTATAACTTGAAAACATACCTAATATGACTATAAGTTCAGTTGTATTTGGTGAATAATTACTAAACTGCATTTCCTTATTATCCTAAAGACTCCATAATAATAATTTTCAAGTGCTAGAAATTTGTATTATATTGTTCAATGATCTGCATAGGTACCATACCTTGAACAACATTAGAAATATATGTGTAGTATATTCTAATGAGAATACTTTCAACTTTATATCAATATACAAAAAAATCCAAGCCAATGTCAAATATTTAAAACTATTAGTTGGGGTTTTTATTTAAAAGTATATTTAATAATCTATATTATAATCCTATTTCAATATCCATGCTTATTTTCTTCAGAGTAGATTCAATAATCTACCCTTATATTCTATCATATCTATATTCCTCCATTTTTTCAAAACAAGGACCCTGAATCTAATCTCTTCAGTTATAGTTTCTTCCTGACCATAACCAATAACAAATTGTAACCAATCCCAAAACAAGAACAAATATCCATAATCCTTTGAGCAACCAAAAGCCACCCACCAAACATCTTGAGAATGTGGGTATTATATTCTTTTTATACATTTTTAATTGTTTTTATTGAGCTATATGCTTTTCCACTCCACTCCCTCCTTTCCCCCCTTCTCTACCCTCCCCCATGATACCCATGCTACAAATTTACTCAGGAGATCTTGTTTTTTTCTTCTTGACATGTAGATTAAATACATGGATATATCTCTTAGGGTCCTCTTTGCTGACTAGGTTCTCTGCAATTGTGAATTGTAGGCTGGTTTTTCTTTCCTTTCTTTCTAAAAGCCACTTATGATTGAGCATATTATATTTGTCTTTCTGGGTTACTTCACTCGATATGATGTTTCCTATATCCATCCATTTGTCCACAAATTTCAAGATGTCATTATTTTTTTCTGCTGTATAGTAATCCATTGTGTAAACATACCACATTTACCTTATCCATTCTTTGGTTCAAGGGCATTTGGGTTGTTTCCAGGTTCTGGCTATTACAAATAATGCAGCTACTACATAGTTGAGCACATATCCTTGTGGTATGATTGAGCATCCTTTGGGTATATACCCAAAAGTGGTATTGCTGTGTCTTAAGGTAGGCTGTTACATAATTTTTAGAGAAATCATCATACTGATGTCCAAGGCAGCTGTACAAATTTGTACTCTCCATCAACAATGGAGGAATGTTCCCTTTACCCCACATCCTCTCCAACATAAGCTGTCATCAGTGTTTTTGATCTTGGCCACTCTGACAGGTGTAGAATGGAATCTGTGTTGTTTTGATTTGCATTTCTCTGGTGGGTAAGGATGTTGAGTATTTCCTTAAGTGTCTTTCATACATTTTAGATTCCTCTGTTGAGAGTTCTCTGTTTATATCTGTACCCCATTTTTATTGGATTATTTGTTCTTTTGAATGACAAGTTTCTTGATTTCTTGGTACATTTTGGAGATCAGCCCTCTGTCTGATGTGGAATTGGTGAAGATCTTTTTCCAATTCCTGATGTCTGATGACAACAACAGCTTTACAGAATCATGAAAAGAAATATTCTGGAAGAAATTTTTGTTAAAAGAAAAATTATCAAGTCCCAGAAGAGATAGCTCTATTATTTCTTGTCCAGCCTTTGCCTAAAGAGAAAGTGCTAGGCTTGTCTCAAGTTCTGGCTAGAATAGTCTGTAAGGCAAGATCATCTTAGCTAGCCACCTCAACATTGTACTGATCAGTTTATAGCCCAAAACTGATTTGTAGGTGGTCTTTTTCAGCTTAGTACGTTGTTACAGTCTGGTAGGATCATCACTGAGGACTCATTCTCCTTTTGAAGACTTGGGTGTCACTCTTTGGTATGGTCTTGGTTCATTGCAGAAATCTTAATCATTTTAAATGTCATGTGCAGCAGGTCTCAAAGAGGTTAAATAAAGGCTTCAAAGAGTCAAAATATAAGTAAACAATGATAAGATCAGTGACAATAAAATGGTCCCTTACTTTTGTTTTTCTTCTTTCCCATTTCAACTGGTTCTCCTGAAATGATGCAGGGATTCTAGATTTTACATTAACAAGCATACTTGGATTTTTAGAAGGTGAGAACCACACTGCAAGATTCCAGCTACAATTTTTAATTAGACTGGGACTAAAAATTACCATTTGCATTATATGTCTGTAAAAAATAGCAGAAAAAACATTTGGGAAAATTTAAGGAATTTTACCCCTGATTTTAAAGAGGTTTCAGTATGGTAAGTAATAACTGATGAAATGTAAAGAATTTGTTAGATTTAAAGTTATGTTAGATTGAATGCCCTTGTTGTTTTATCAAATATTATCTCTTCTAATCAAGGGGTGTCTCTTGTACAAATCTTATCTTTATCAATTTTGATGGTAGTCATAGCTTTTCTTCTCCTGTAGAAACAAAAGCAAAATCACTTCCCCAATGTAACATTAGCGTTAAGAAAATTCAAGCATTATATATTCTATTTAGGTGCATTTTTTTACCCTGTTTTGTTTATTTAACATATCCATTATAGTTCAATTTGATCTTTTTATAACTGCTTGACCTGTAGGATTGTGTGGCATATCTATAACATGCTTAATATTATAATAAGCAAAAAAAAATTTTATCTTTTTAGTGACATATGCTGAACCATTATATGTCTTTATTTGTGCAGGTATACCCATGATGGTCATAACTTTTAGTAGATGTGTCATTACTGAATCAACCTTTTCTGAGCTTAAAGCAGTTGCCCATTGAAAGCCTGAATAAGTATCAATGGTGTGGTGTACATATTTTAATTTTTCAAATTTTTCAAAGAGGAACACGTTCATCTGCCAGATTTTAGTCCTTTGAGTACCCTTTGGGTTAGTCACTGCAGGTAGTGGTGTTTGGTTTATTAGAGCAAGTAGGCCATTTCTTTATAATCTCCTTAGCTTGCTCTCATGTAATGGAAAACTCTTTCTTTAAACCTTTGCTATTGATGTTTTTTTTATAAAATTCTGGGGCCTACAACATGCTACTAATCAATAATTGATCAATTTTTGCATTACTTTGTGCTAGAGGACCTGGCAGACCCATATGGGATTGGATGTGTGTTATGTACATAGGTCAAAACCTATTCCTGATTATGTCTTGCACCTGGATAAACAATAAAGTCAATTCTGTATGATCTGATATAAATTTAATAGTTTCAATATGCAAGATAACTTTTTTGCATATTGTAAATCAATCACTATGTTAAGAGGTTCTTTAAAATCCCCTAGCACCATGAGAATGACATATAATTATGCCTTCTGGACAGAATTATAAGGGCTTTGTTCCACCTTACTCAATTCTGATTTGTAACCTGCCTTCCCTGATTTATTTGCATCAGGATGAAATGTACAGGCTCCAGTTATTGGAGCATCACATACAATTTGAGGAAGAATCCAAGAAGTTCTCTTTATAAGGTTAGGTCTATTGCTTTTGGGATAGTTGCTGTTAATTTCTCTCTTTGCCATGGTTCATTGTCTTCTCATAACTCTTTTATTTCATCAATAGTGAAAGGCACTATAATTTCTGCTGGGCCTATACCTGCTAGTTGATGAAGTCTCAATTTACCCTTTATAGTTAAGTTTTCACATAAGTTTTAAATGTTTTACTTGGTTTACATGGTAAAAAGATTTATTCTAAAATAATATCTTCCCTCTGCATTAAAATTCCCATAGGAGAAATTCTGGATGACAATATGACTAGAATACAACTAAGTTTTGGATTCAACCTATCCACATGTGCCTCTTGTAATTTTTCTTCAACCATTGTTAGTTCCTTTTCTGCTTTAGCTGTTAATTCTCTGGGAATATTCAAATCTTTATCACCATCTAAGGTTTTGTTTAAATGAATTATTAGATCAGGTGTTATCCTAACAGCCGTTCATAGACTGGAAATGTCTCCTAACAATCTTTGAAAGTCATTAAGAGTCCATAACTGGTTCTAATAATTTGTGACTTTTGTGTCCTAATTTTTTGAAAAGCTATTTTCTAACTGAGGTAATTGACAGGATATCCTCTCTGTATTTTCTTAGGAGCAATCTGCAGTTCCCATTTAGGCAAAACTGTTTTTACTTCTTCAAACATTCTTTCTAAAGTATCCATGAATCAGATAGCAAAACGTCATCCATGTAATGGTAAACTATAGACTTAGGAAATTGCTTATGTATTATTTCCAATGGCTGACTTACAAAGTATTGGCACAATGTGAGACTATTGAGCATCCCCTGTGGGAGGATAGTCCATTGATATCTCCTAGTAGGCTAAGAATTATTATAAGTAGGCACTGTGAAGGCAAATTCTTCTCAATCCTTTTCTTGTAAAGGTATGGTGAAGAAACTATCTTTCAAATCAATAACTATAAGAGACCATCATTTCAGTAATAGAGAAGGCAAAGGGATTCCAGATTGTAGAGGGCCCATAGGTTGAATAACTTTATTGATAGCTCTTAGATCTGTCACCATTCTCTATTTACCAGATTTCTTTTTTACAACAAATACAGGAGAATTCCAAGGGCTGGTTGATTCTTCAATATGGCAAGCACCTAGTTGCTGTTGTACCAGCTATACCAAAACCTGCAATTTATCTTCAGCTAGAGGCCACTGCTTAATCCATATTGTCTTCTCAGTTACCCATTTTAATGTTAGGGATGTTGGTACCTCTAAGGCTTTGCTAGTTGCTTTATGTTCTTGTACAGCCTGAATGGCTCATGACTTTTGTCCATAATATCTTATTATGGTAGAGCATGAGGCTCTTAATCTCAGGGTTGTGGGTTTGAGCCCCACGTTGGGGGCCAAGTGAAGCAGTGAATGGACCCTTAAAAGAAATCCCACACTAGCTCAAAATTGAGAAATAGATAGTTATTGATTTAGGGGTAAACTCACAAATCAGAATCCTCTGCTTGACTGGTTGAATGGCATTATCCAAAAGGAGCAGCTGGTGGAAAAGGAGAAAGGGGAAGGAGAAAAGGGATGGACCTGGATTTTTCATCTGCATATATAGTATAAGAAGCATGCCCTAGTAGGTGGGCACTTACAAGCTGAGGGTCTTCCTACAGCAATACTTATTTTAATTTTCCAAATTCTACCAAATGGAGCACATCCACCTGCCCGATTTAATTGCTTTGAGTACCCTTTGGGTTATTTCCTGTATGTAGTGCTGTTAAGTTTTAAAAAGAACAAAGAGGACATTTCCTTAATAATTTCCTTGTCTTAATGCCATGTAATGGAAAAGTCTTTTTTTTTTCAAACCTTTGCTATTAACATGATTTTTTAAGTGAAAGTTTGAGGTCTTCATCATATTTCCAGTCAATAATTGACTGATGTATGCACTGTCTTGTGCTAGAGGACCTGGCAGACATAAAGGATTTGATGTGTATTATGTATATGGAATGAATACTATTCCTGATTGTATCTTGTAACTGAATATATATTATATCATTTCTGTATCATCTTGTATAAATTCAACAGTTTCAATATGCAAAACAACTCTTTCTATATATTGGAAATTGGTAACTGTATTGAAATATTCTTTAAAATCCCTTAGGACCATGAGAATAGCATATTTTTCTGACTTTTGGACAGAATCACAAGGGCTTTCATCCACTTTACTTAAATTTTCTGATTTGTAACCTGCCTTTCCTGATTTATTTATATCAGTATATAATGTAGGGGCTCCAGTTATTGGTGTTTCCCATACAATGTGAGAAAGCATCCAGCTAGTTCTCTTTATATGTTAAATTCTCTTGCTTTGGGGATATTTGTAGTTAATTTCACACAAAAAATTACTGCAAGCTCTTTGCCATGGTTCACTTTCTTCCCATAATTTGTCAGTTTCATCATTACTAAAAAGTACTATAATTTCTGCTTTTTCTCTCTCTGCTAATTGACAAAGTCTCAATTTTCCTTTTAGAATTTATTCAATGACATTTTCCACATTTTATGTGGTAAGAAGATCAATTCCAAGACAATATTTTATCTCTGCATTAAAATTCCTGTACAGGAATGCTTAGAGGGTAATATGACCAGAATGCAGTTAAGCTTCAGATTCATATTGTCCACATGTGCAATCTATAATTTCTATTCTACCAAAGCCAATTATCAGCTTTAGCTCATAATTCCCTGACACTATTTAAGTTCTTGTCACATCTAAGGTTTTTTTTTTAAGTTAATTAGGTCATCAAGTTTTACCCCAATAATGGGTTGTAGATTGGAAATATCTCCTAGCAAGCTTTGAATGTCATTAGTCTGCAATAGACTTCTACCCCTCTTTTCTTGCTCTCCCTCTCTGCCCTTCCCCCATCTTGACCTCCTCTTCCTCATTCTCTACTACCCCTTCCCTTTTCCCCTCCTCCTTCCCTTCTGATCTTCCTTCTACACCCACTCACATACCCCAAATTTACTCAGAAGATTTTGTCTATTTTCTCTTCCTAGGGGGATCCATGCATGTTTCTGTTAAGGTTCTCTTTTTACCTAGGTTCTCAGGTGTTGTGTCCTATAGGCTGATTATCCATTGGTTTATGTCTAATACCCACTTATGAATGAGTACACTCATCTTTCTGGGCCTAGATTACCCCACTCAGGATTTTTTCTCAGTCTTTCCATTTACCTGTAAATTTCAAGATGTCATTTTTTTTTTTTTTTACCACTGAGTATTACTCCATTGTGTAAATGTACCACATTTTATTTGCTCTTCAGCTGAGGGACATCTAGGTTGGTTCCAAGATCAGGCTATTACAAATAATGCTGCTATGAAGATAGTTGAGCAAATGTCTTTGTAGTGTGATTGAGCATCCTTTGGGTATATGCCCAAGACTGGTATTGCTAGGTCTTGAGGTAGGTTGATTTCCAATTTGCTGAGAAACTGCCATACTGATTTCCAAAGTGTCTATACAAGTTTGTTTTCCCACCAGCAATGGAGGATTCTTCCATTTCCTCTGTGTTCTCTCAAGAATAAACTATCATTGATTTTTTATTTGAGAGGGAGCTATTATTGGGCTAGCAAGTGCCTGGCACTAGGGAAAATCCCAGGAGTCCACAAAGATGACCCCATCTAAACACTAAGCAATAGTGGAGAGGATGTCTGCCTTCCTCTGCAATCAGATTGATGACTACCTTAGTTGTCATCATAGAACCTTCATCCAGTAACTGATGCAAGAGGATGCAGAGATCCACAGTGAAGCACTGTACTGAGCTCCCAATGTTCAGTTGAAGAGAGGGAGAAGCGGTGATATAAGCAGAGTGGTCAAGACCATGATGGTGATACCCAGTGGGCCAGCTTACCTAAGCTAACAGGAGCTAAGTGACTCCAGAATGACATCAGGGGAAATAGCACAGGACCAAATTAGGCCCTCTGAAAGTGGGTGAGAGTTATATGACTGGGACAGTCTTTGGGGCCACTGGCAGTGGGCCCAGGATTTATCCCTACTACTTGAACTGGCTTTTGTTTTTGGAGTACATTCTCTTTGGAGAGACACCTTGTTCAGAATAGATATAGTAGGCAAGGCGTTTGTCCTGCTTCAAAGCTATGTTCTAGACTTTGTTGATTCACCATGGGTAGCCGTACTATCTCTGTGTGGTTGATGGGTATTGGATATGTGGGAGGATTGGGGAGTGGAATGAAGGAAGGGATTGTAATTTGAAAGTTCAATTAAACAGTAATAAAAATATTAAAACTTTAATGCAAATAAAAAAGTATCAGCAATAGACTTATTCTAATTTGTACCTTTTAGGGCCTAATTTTTTGTAAACCTAGTTAATAGCCTAAATAATAAAAAAAAATCTCCTCTTTGTATTTTTTCTGGATCAATTTATAATCACCAACAAGGCAAAATTTTCTTTACTTTTTCAAACATTCTAATATATCAAATTTTGAATCAGCTAATAAGATGTCACCCATGTAATGGTAAACTATACATTGAGGAAGTTGCTTATATATTATTTCCAATGTCTGACTCATAAAATATTGACACTGAGTGAGGCTATTTAACATTCACTGAGGGAGAATCTTCTATTGATATCTCTTAAAAGGCTGATAATTATTATAAGTAGGCACTTTGAAGGTATTTTTTCCTCTGCCTTTGTCTTGTTTAAGTATAGTGAAGAATTAATTTTTTAAATAAAGAACTATAATAGACCATCCTTAGGTCAATAGGGAAAGCAAAGGAATTCTAGACTATAGAGGGTCTATTGGTTAAATCACCTTATTAACAGCTCTAGATCTGTTACTATTCTCCATTTTCCAAATTTCTTTTTAACAACAAATGCGGGAGAATTTCAAAGGCTGGTTGATTCTTCAATATGCTGAGCATCTAGTTGCTCATGTACCAGCTGTTCTAAAGTCTGCATTTTCTCTGTTGTTAAAGGCCATTTTGCAACCTATACAGTTTTTTTCTCAGTCTTTTTAAAGGCAGAGCTGTTGGTGCCTTTTAAGATCAGCAGCTGATATGCTCTGTTCTTTAACCACCTGAATGGTTGGTGTCTATTCTTTACACATTCTAATATTTTTAAAGAAACATATGTTAATGTATGGTTTGTTTCTGAGATTGGAGGAGTGTTGATCTGAGTCTTCCATTGCTATAACCAATCATGTCCCCATAAGTTCATTGGTATGTTATCAACATATGACTTTAATTTTCCTCTCTGTCCTTCTGGACATATACAATTTACCTATCTCACACTTTGTTTTACCTAAGATAAAGTTCTATCTCCTAAAACCTAAATATGTACATCCTTTAAAAGGGAATTTGGATGCCAGGATTCCAGTGCAATTATTGTGACATCCATGGCCTTCAATGACAATGCCATTATCCATATTTTTAATTTTGGTCTTTGTCCATTTATAGAAGTTTGCCAAAATACTCACTTTATGGTTTCACCTCAATTCTTTGTTCTCTCCTGTATAACTTTTCTATTTCCAGAGCAGTATGGTTTCTTTATTATAGATATTAGGTTCTTTAATTGGTCTGGGAAAGAATTTCTTCCATTGTTATAGGAAATGACTGAACTGAATTTGGCATGGGAGCCTGTGAAAGGCCTCTTAAGGAGTTTCCCAATGATAAAGCAGTACCTTGACTGTTCCTTGTTGACTTATATTCATTGGTCCAATGCCTGCCTTTGCCACACCTTTGCATAATGCAGAAGGGAGAAGGATTCTGTTTGAATTATGGTTAGAAAAAAATGTTGCTAGAAGTGCCCTGTTTACAATCACTTTTTAGGTGACCATGTGTGCCACAATTGAAGCAATTGACATTTTGATTATTCTTCAAACTTCTGGAAATCATTTTTCCCTTCCATGAGTCATCATGGTCATGAGATTCAATATTGATTGTATCTTGGACCCATTTCTCCAAGGGTGCTGATCTTGCCTTTAATAGCCTAATTACTCTTTTACATTGTGTATTGGCATTTTTTTTCAAAAGGCATAGATTCAGTTATTATTTGCCTAGCTTTTCTGCTGTAGTCAGTCTTTGTAAAATATCCATGAAGATTTCCTTTGGGCCATGTATAGCCTTAGTAAATGACACAATTTTCTTTCCCACTTCTACAATTCTGTTTCAAGCATTCAAAGCTTTTTGTGCCAAAAGTCTGGGATGTGGACATTATATAGAGATTGCCTTTGCATATCAGCATAGTCTCCCTCTCTAAGAAGTTAGTCTTGGAGATTTACATATCTTAGCACTACTTCCTTGTTCAAAGGTCTTAGCCTCTTTTGTCAACTAGGTTGTCCACTGTAATTGAGGACCAGACTCCATGACCACTTTAACCAAGTCCCTCCAGTCTGTAGGGATAATTCTACTACTAGTTGACCACAAATTTAACATCTTCACAAAAGGTGAATTCATGCCATGTGAGACTATCACTTTCTTAAATTCCCTTAAATCTTACATTTAAGCAGAAGTTCATTTAAGTCTTGCACAGCCTATAGGGTATCTATCATTTGGCAGTTATGGTAAGGTGACTGGATAAATTAAAGTTGGTTGTTTAAAAACTTTAGGGTGTTCCTCTCTAACATTATAATACAGTGCTGAAATTGGTTCTACATTAAATTCCTCTGTCTGGATCTGAATATCTCTGTGATCTGTTTTATTAATTTTTTCTAAAACTTGTATCTTAGCACTCATATTAACCAATGTTTTAGTGAAACAAAAATATAATAGAACTGATGTTTAAAATTGACATTACATAAGTCCCATGTAAATTAGTTATCCTTTCATTTTTAAATTATCATTAATTGTTCCATTTTCAAATTGTACAGCATATTAGCATACAAGTACCTAAACCCCTCTGTAGTTATAGTGGTTCCCATTTTATAATGTGGGGAAAACTGTCTTTTAACTAATTCCTTTCTTTCAGAAATTCCAATTGTCTTACCAAATATGCTGACAATATCAGAGATCTGTAAGATGTAGCACATTTGAATGGAGAATGCAGGTGGTGAGCAGCCTGACTGAGGACAGCTGAGGTTGCTAACATGTAGTCTTGAGCTACCAGTGACAGCCCAAGGAGAGGCAGTGTAGAAGTCACAACCCAACAACCCATGGTGAAGAAAGGAGAGAGAGGGAGGGAGAGAGAGAGAGAGAGAGAGAGAGAGAGAGAGGTCTGAAAAATGCATGGGGGATTGGGGGATTGTGTGGAAAAAGCATGTCTGGTGGGGGCCTGAAGGGAGAGTCAGCCAGTCTAGGATGGGTAACTGCTGTGGTCTTTGGATCCCAGGTGCTTCTGGAGTTTAGGTGGCAGCTGGAGACTATTTCAGGGAGGCTACAACAGGAAAATCCCAAATGTGCCAAGAGGCTTGGGGAAGAAGGAAAAGAAAGCCTAGTCAGGTAGGGTGAGAGCCCTATGTGCAGCTCTGGTAGGGACCCCACATGTAGCTCCAGTCTGTGCCAGTGGCTACAAAGCAAGGGACTTTTTCATGAATTCCCACCATTAAGTTTTGCACCAATATGTGGCATGAATTCTAAAAGGTTTTAATAGTAAAATCCTGTACTCAGATATTGGGGGAAATGCTGAGAGATCAGAGAGAGAAAGAAACAAACCCATGGCCACCTCTCTCAACTTCCCAGCCAAAAAGAGACTGAGTACCTGTTTCCACCCACCTTATCACTTCCTCTCTCTGCCTGGACTTATCATTTCCTCTTTGTCTGTACAAACCTCTAGACCTCTATGGTTAACTTGGGCCTAACTCTGCCCTCTTATCTTATCAGGAAAACTTTATTTGTACAAATAAGATATCACCACTGCAATCCATTTTGTAGAGAACAATCTGCTTTTCTTTGCCAATTAGAATGATAATTTTATCCAAAATACTAACATAACAGAATCACCTTTGAGTAAATATCTGACTACTGTATGACCTAGTCAAACTGCCTGAAAATTAATCATCACAAAATGTTTAAATTTTGTCAGCACATAACTGGTGATTTCAGTATCCCCTGGCCTTGTATAGAGCACAAGTGTAATACAATAGTCATTCTTCAATGCAAGTACAATGCCAGTAGTGTCTTTACATAAATTATGTATACATAAGATATGGCAGGAATATATCACTATTTTCATACAAATTTTAAAAAGCATAGAAAGTCAAGTGTAAGCCACAACTAACCTTCTATTAAGTAACTGCTATTGTTGCCTAGATTATTTATCAAAAGTGAAATCATTGAACTATTTCTACATGAATAGTACATACTCTAAGTAAACACAATGGCATGACCTGGGCTTTCAAGTTGTTACCTAGCAGAAGTCAAATCTGAGATATCACAGTAATTGCTTGATTAACTTTTTTCACTTGTTTAGAACTTTCAGAAAATTTATCATTTTTATTTTAATTTTCATAATTCTTCTTACTAAAAAGGTGCGCAGTTCTGCTGCTGAATACTGAAACAGCTGGTTAGTTGTTTGCATCAATGAGCAGCTAAAGAAGCAAAAAAAAATACCTTTTAAGCTTAGTATAGTTTAAGCTATCTTTAAACATTTTTTCTCAGATAAGAACTAATGCATTCTGAGCTGATCTTAAATGCAAAATGTAGCCAAGGCTTATTTAGATTAGAGCTCTTTATCCTCTTGTATCTACTTTCTAACTGCTGGAAGATAACATGCACCACAGGTTGTGACATGATCAGATTTTTAAAATATTGCTTGTCTATCTTTACCACACAAATAAAAAATATTGCCATGAGTGTGACTCCTAACTCTTTTGAAGAAGTTTGTGGCTTGTATGTGAATGTATTTTAGTTTTCATTATGAAATAAAAAAAGTCATTTGAATTTTATAGACAGTGTTGTAATATTAATACAGTTTAACGTCTTCCAGTTTTTTTTTAACTTTGAAGTGCTGATGTTTCCATGAAAGGAACATGCTATAGAGCCTTAGTCTTCTCTGTACCTATCATTTCTACCTACAAAAGTTCTAGCTTTAGTGTCATAAAGAAGAGGGTCTACATAAGAAGTTTGACTTTTGATCTATGTTCTTATACATAGTTACTGTTGTAGTTAGGAAGCTCTGACTTAAATCCCCATGGTTTCATAACCTCTAATATTCAATTATAAATTTAGTTGATCAACAACACTTTTTCTAGTTTCAGTCTCATTTTTGCTTTATTACTTTCTATTATAAACCCTGTGGTCACTTGAAATATTTTGTAGAATACCTAAACATGAGCAGAGCAAGAATGATCCCAATATGTCTTGCCAATGTGTATGTGCAAAGCCCACAAGGTCTCAACTCTATATAAAAAAACTACAGAGTATTGAGGAACATTGGGAACAGGAAATGTGATCTTCCAAAGGGATTATTGAACCAACTGGTTATCCAATGCCAGATGTTCTACCATAAAAATATACATAAAAGTAAGATTTTACAGACTGAGCATGTTATATTTAAGAATATATATGCATATACAAATATTATGCATGTGAAACAATTAAAGAAGAGGCCATGAATTTGAAGGAGAAATGTGGAAATAAGTATGTGGGATGGTGTGGGAGACAAAAGGGAAGGGAGAAATATAATTATATTAGAACCACAAATATTAAAACAATTCTTTGAGGAGTACAAAAAATAAAGAGCTTTCAATGGTAATAACCATCATGAAATAATAATTCTGTTCTAGACGTCATAGACTTTTAAACAAGAACAAAAGTTCCAGGTTCATGATATAGCCATATGTGTTGTTGACAGGAGAGGTTTTTCACTTCAAGAGAATAAATATTGCAATTATTCTATGTTGCTTACCAGAACTATACGGTAAGAAGCTATGACTGCAAACACCACATACTTTCATTAGGGACCACAGAGAAATTAAGATGGAATTGAGTTGGAATTTTGACCTATCTGCTGGCCCATATTCCTATTTCTCTATGGTGCAGTTCCAGCTTCTGAAATAGAAAATTCTTCAACAGTTTCAGCTGTGTTCCATGCACATATTGATTCTCCTGGAAAGTTTTGCCCACTAGTGCAATGATGGCACAGGTGTTTTAGATCACTTTGTGATTTTATGTATTTGAAGTACTCTGTACAGGGATCAATATCCACAAGATCCTATAATCATGGTCAAAATCCTGTAGCTATGGTGGACATAGCCAAATAAAGAGACACATATTCTCTTTAGTTGTTTTGAATGTTCAAATGCTTAGAGCAAATACTTAAAGTTTTATAAAATCTATGAATTTTTGTTTCTTACTTATCCTTTTATCATAGTACTAAAGGTTAACATTGAAGGGTTTAATAACCATAGTCTCTCTCTTGTTACTATATTTGTTAATACATTTATTAACTAAATCATACAATTCTGCCCTGCTAAAACTGTTTTCAATGGAATTTAGGTTGTATCATACATTTACCTATCTTCTTTCATAAAAGCATATCATGCTTTTTCCCATTTTACTCCTGCCATTCTATGCCAAGCTTCCAGAATATTTGGAAATTAGATGCCAATTGAAATTAATATATTCATGAATTTTTCATTAAGTCATAATATATTTACTGCACCTGTTCAGTCTGTTAGACATTGTGGAGGGCGAAATATGAAGTAAAATATGATAAAGGGCATCTTCTATGAGTACTAAGCTCGCTTGGGTAGTTGCATAAACAGTATAGTAACTACTTCATAGGAACTTTGGAAGAAAAATGGCCAATTTACTTTCCACAATAATTTTTCTACATATCTTGAACATAGTATTATTCTCTATTTTGTATAGTACAGAGATACAATTATTCCTGGAATTTGAGAAGGTTCTTTAATGTGAGATTCCCCTCTGTACGCTGTGAATATGTTTTATTACCTTTGGTTAATAAAGAAGCTATTTCAGCCTATGAAAGGACAGAATAGAGCCAGGGGGTAAATCCAAACAGAAATATATAGAGAGAGTAGGTGGAGTCAGGGAGATGCCATGTAGTTGCTGAAGGAGGAAAATGCCTGGAATCTTTCTGGAAAGTTACAGCCTCATGGTAAAGTAGAGATTAATAGAAATGGGTTAATTGAAAATTAAAGAGCTAGCTAGAAATATGCCTGAGTCATCAGCCAAACAGTGTTGAATTAATACAGTTTCTGTGGGATTATTTGAGTCTAGGTGGCTGAAAAGTGAATGAGCAGTCTCCAATTACAGTTTTTATAGCAGTAACTGCAAATATATATAGAAATAAATGTAAAATGAAAGGGAACATCCTGGGCATAGCTTAACACTCTCCACAGAAAACTCCAGATAAAATTCTAGAAAGTTTTCGTATAACAGGAAAAGTTTGCAATAAAATTTTGATAGTGTTTATAATTTACAAAATAATCTTTCATTATTTCTATTAAGTGGTGACATATACTCAAAGTTATATAGACTTTCAAAATGACAAACTATGAAAATTTATTATTTTAATATTTCTTTTTCTTTTTAAGAATATAATATAATCACACTATGTTTACCTTTGCTTTTCTCTGTAATGAAACTTCTCATATAACCTTCTTTGGTCTCTTTCAAAGTCATAGGGTTTTTTTTATTAATTATTGTTGTGTGTGTATTTTTAAATAAATAAATATTACCTGCTTAGTTTATATAAACATATACTTGTATATTTATGTGTCTAGGGCTGACCATTTGGTTTAAGATAACCAAATAATATTCTTTTCTCTGGTGAGAACTATTTCTTCCACTCTCAGCATCCCTTAGTTTCAGGTAGTACTTTATTTAGAGTAGAGGATTCATAGGGTTTTCTCTATCCAAGTAAGCATGTCCATTGTTGTTGTCCTTCTTTGATATATATAGTTATGTTGTTGAGAACTTATGGAGGTAAATACTGAAATTTTAGGAGACACATTCTCACAGTAAACTCCACATTCTGCTGGCTTTTATGTTCTTTCCACCCTGTCTTCCAGAATGTTACCTAAGGAAAGATATGGGAGCTCTTTTGTAGATGAATCAAATGGGATTGGACTAAAGAACTCTGCAGTTTGATTTGTTGTGGTTTTCTGTTTAGGAGTTATCTGTAGTTATAAGGAAAAATATTTAGAATTGTGATTTTACTGGCATAGTAGTTTGCTTCTTGTAGGTTCTCCTCCAAGATTCAAGAGTTGACTTCATTTCCAGTGTGAGGCATATCAGGTGGGTTCACCATAGCTGGGTGCATATATGTTAGAATACTATCAGCGTAACAAAAGATACCAAGTTTTGGACAAATTGCAAGAAAATTTGCAACCTTGGGCAAAATAGGTAATACAGGAATACAAAATGATATATCAACTAAAAAATAATATAATTTACAGATTAAAACAAACTTGTTACATGATCCAGACATATCTCTTTAGGTACGCACAGCGAAAATCCGTAATCTGAAAGTATGAGATACTAAAAATAGTGGTAGCATCAGAGCATAAAGTAGGATGGTTTTTGTACAGGAGCTTGAGGCAGAAGAACCTTGAAGGTCTTGCTCAACTGACACAGGTCTGAAAGATGAACAACTAGATAACTTTGCATTTTAATGTTATTATAGTTAAACCAGTGTATAGCACACCTTAAAAAATAAAGCAGCAAATGTTATATTATATGCCTTTACAATTTAGATGATACATAAGATGACTAATAGAGTTCCAGAATAAAATAATATTAAATATATACCAAGTGTATGAACCATTCCTAAGGCCAGGACTTCTGGCCAGCAGTAGATTGTCAACACAAAATGAACCCTGGTAATTTTGGAATTTTTTGGTCTCATAATGCTTTGTCTAGACATTTGGAAGTTTTTTCTCACTCTACAGGTCTTTTGCTTATATATTATGTTTTTTAGGATGGTGTTTTATTGGGTTGCTGTGTTTGTCAATATATGTGTCTCTGCATTTAAATGTTTTTCTTGTCTTTTTTACAGGGCTCTCTGTTTTTATGTTTTAGTTGTTTGTTTTTCATCTTCATTTCTTTCCTTCTTTAATAAGATTTATGTCTGCTTTCTAATGAGAGATATCAATCAATAAAGAATATGAATTTATGTAGGGAGGTAGGGAGAATCTGGAAGGAATTGGGGGAGGAAAAACCGTAATCAAAATATATTATATAAAAACTATTTCCAATAAGATTACACACTAGTAATACTAATCAGAATACCTTTCAGAAGAAGCAAGTAAGTTTGAGAGGCTGCACACAGCTTCATTCAGTAACTATAGCTGCAAGACAAGACTTGAATCAACTACTGCCCTGCTTTATCTCACTCATTTTAAGGAAGATTCAAGTAGTACAGCCATTAATAAAAGGGACTGGAAGTTCTGAATATCTGTTCTCTTAATGAAAATTTAATAGCTATTAGAGCTGAGAAAAGATCACCTACAAGTCATAAATAAATATCAATGTGGATTTGATGAGCAATATAGTCATGAAGATTATGTGGGTGGGATGTAAAGGAGAAATGAAAGATAAATCAACACAGCAGGAAAATCCTTCAAAGGAGCTTTGAAATGGACTTTTAAAAGTCTTTTCTTCAGCAATTCATAAGGCAGAAATTTCACACTATGTGAAGAGAGCAAATGAAGAATCAGTTAAAGGTCTTAAGAAAGAACATTACTTGGCTGTCCACATGCCATTGGACTTTCTTTCTTAAGTGAAAATGGAAAATGAAATATAAAAGCATACCTGAAAAATGTATGGCAGAAGCAGCCAGTTATATTTGTCCATGACTCTGGCTAAAATGACATTTTGCGTTTGACAGCAAGTTGAGAAGAAAATAAGAAATGGCAACTATTTCATGGATTCATTTCAGTGTTTCTAGGAAGAACAGGGAACTCTATAATTCTGGAAAATCTCTGAACAGTTTCTGTCTACTCCCAATATATTCAGTCTCATCATTGCTATCTTCCTTGAGGCCATCAAGATTCATCTTTTATCTCCTTGTGTTGTTTATGCATGTATGTACTAGAAGACCAGGATTTTGTGCTCAGCTGCAGTGCCAACTGAGATCCACAAAACTGTATACACTTGTATCAAAATTGCCCCTTTCTTGCTGCATTTCATCTGTCACACTTATTCATAGGTACTTTATCATAAATTCTTTTTTTGCTAAGTTTTCCTTTCACAATAAAATTAAGGTTTCAAGACATTAGAGATATGTGCAGGTTGTTTATGGTCTTATTTCTATCACCTAGAATAATATGTCACATGGTCAATGCTCAAAATTTATTTGAAAAATGAAAAGGGTGAAATTAATGTTCTTGTATAATATAGCAAAGATTATGGTAGAGCAATATTAGGGGTTGTAATAGGAATCATCTTTTAAAAATTGCCTTTAAGGACACTTTGGTATAGTGTAAAACATATTAGAATAAAAAACTAGTTATGATATAATATAATATAAGGTAGAGTCCAGCTAGTGTCTTAGAAAGTGGAGAGTGAAACCCTTATCCTATCTTAGTTTTCTCTCTCTACAAGCCAACCAGTGGATTAAAATTTCTCAAGCCTTCTCTTTTATACAGCAATATGTGATTCTTGTTGTGATCAATGCAATATAAATCAAAGTGTTATGTTTGAAGTTTAGATTTAAGGACTTAAGTGTAATAATCAAAGGAGGACTTAGATACTGTTATTCCATGTCACATCTTAAAATTCAACATGTTCCAGGCAATGCAGGTGGTAGTTAAAGATCTTTTATCATTTCAGTTTGAAGAAGAAATGAAACAATGATTGTTGCAGTATGAAAGCAACTGAACTTTCAATAGGCTTCTCACTAAGGAAAAAAAAACGTTTTTGTTATATTACACAAGCTGGTAAAAAGCTGACATTGAGCCAGTTTAACTCTTCAGCATAGCCCATGTTATTCTGATTAATGTAAGGGCTTTACAAGGTATCACCTTTCCTGGAGTCAAATTTATAACCAATATCTTGACCAAACATAGGATTTGAGCAGAGCATCTAGAAGTAAGGATATCTTCCATAAATGGGAAAACTACATGATAATCCTTTAGATTAACAAGAGGAAAGAGATACCTAACTTGCATGAATAGATGTTTCATTATTTTCTTCTATGACTTCAGAGCAACTCATGAAGCCAATGGGAACTGGAAGAAGGGGTTGATGAATTACATTCTTCATAATAGCAATCTATCTTGGATAAATAAAATTTGACAAGTGGTCTTTATCTATTCTCTGCCCACCACTAGGTTAGGCATGGAAGAAACTACCAAATAACCAGAGATCATGAGTCCTTCTCTGAAGAATACTATGATAACCATTGTAAATAAAAGCTAAATATTACTTATTATTTATAAGAACTTTAAGAAATTAAAAGTAATGGGAAACTTAGATGTCTGGAGAAATCTAGGAATGATTTCTGGAGATGAGGGTGTTATATTTACCTTGAATAATATGGAGGATTTAATGCTGCTTAATAAAGTTTTGGACTAAAGCTGGATGGTGGTGGTAGTTGTCTTTAATCCCAGACCTCAGGAGGCAGAAGCAGGCATATCTCTGTAAGTCTGAGGCCAGTCTGTCCTACAGGAGCTAGTTCCTGGACAGGCACCAAAGCTACACAGAGAAACCCTGTCTCAAAAAACAAAGACAAATTAATAAATAATATAATAACATTTTGGAATTGCTAAGAACTAGAAACACTGTAAAGTCTATTCAATTTGTCAAAACCATTCTACACACTACCATCCAAATTTCAGGGAACAGGCTCAGAGATGTTAAATAATGCATACAAGTCACAGAGCAGAGAAAAATATAACAGCAATTTGTTTCTTATGAAATGTTAAGCATTAAGCAATGGTTTTGAGGTAGAAAGACATAGAACGAGTGTTTGAATTTTAATGCTGTGTTAGAGTGACTCAGTTTTTTAGCAGATATTCAGGCTTTTTCATTTTTGTTTATAGATAAAGAATAAGATGGTCTATAAATACTTTTAAATAATGAAACTTTTCACATTTTCATTCTTAGTGAGAAAACTCTTTTATTTCAAAAATATAAATACACATTTCAGGTTTTTATGCACATAAATATATGGAAATAGTGATAGAAATGTTCCCTATTCATCTGAAAAGCACTTCAGTCTTACTGTCTTGCTGGGCTGAAGATCATCCTAAGGAAATGAAATAATGAATGATCATTAAGAGAAATTTAATTAGTGCTTTCTGGAATTCAAGCAAAATTCCAACCATGAGGTTTCACTCTAACATGGATTTAGCATCTGACTTTAGTCGATGTTTTGGAAGAAAGCCTATGGCATACTTCAAAGGTTAAGTGGAGATAATGTAATGGGAGAACTTATGCAGGGACAAGAATTTAAAATGACCTCTCAAAGGCAGAAAAATTTTGTAACATCAGGAAACTATTATCACTTCTAGACATTCAGTGACAGTTAAAAAGAATAGTAGCACCAGATATGATAAGGACTAAAGCTATGTGTATAGGGAAAATCCTAGCTCCTTAAAGATGCTGAAATCCTGGTTATCAAAATGTATGGCAAATTTGAGTTAAATGGCAGAAAAGGAAGAAAAAAAGGGAAGGGAAAAATTTCTGTATATGCAATTAAGGTTAATTACCTTGAATTGAAATAAGGTCATTACACTGAATTATCTAGATGGCTGAATCTAATCACCACGCTTCTTAAAGAAGAGTATGTTTCCCTGACATTGTCAGAAAGAGATGTGATAAAGGTAGATAGATCAAAGAGATATGATATTATATTGCTGGCTTTGAAGATGAAGGAGAGGGTCATTAACAAAGGAATGTGTGGAAACTTTAGAATCTGGAAATGACAAAAACAGATTCTATTCTAGCATTGCTAGTGTAAAATGTAACCTTGCCAACACTGCAATTTCAATCCTTCAAGACTTGTCACAATTGTGACCCATAAAACTGTGAGGCAATTGATTTGTGTTGTTTAAATTTCCAATGTTTATAGTAATTTGCAGAAAACTAACTCATATAATGGGCTTTCTAATAAAAGTTGTGGGCCTAGATAAAAGTTGGAAGCCATTATCCAGCAATATTCCATCAATATTAAGAAAGAAAGTAAATACTCCAGCCAATTCCATCTCTTGCTTTCTGAGGCTCTGTAAGTGTCTTCCATGAGTGAAATTCATTATATGAGAGCTTTAGTAAAAACAACATTGAGTAATATAATTTCTAGCAATTATTGTTAAAAGTTTGGAGTCTCACAAGAAAGAATGGAGAATGGACCTAAGTTGGTAAATAGAAATGCCTGAACAAAGATGTCATATTTGAAGGAGGAAGTTTCAAATGACTGTGTGTTTAATTTAATTTTATTCATCATCGTAGTAGGGAGAATCTGCCAAGAAGTATTGCTGGGGGAAGCTGCTTGTTCCTTCCCAGCTGCCCAGACTCAAAATAAACACACAGAAACTATATTATTTGCAATACTGTTTGGCCAATAGTTTAACTGTATTCCTGGCTAACTCTTATATCTTAAATTAACCCATATCTACTAATCTGTGTATTGCCACTGTGGCTTACCAGAAAGGTTCCAGGGTGTCTGTGTGCGGCAGCAGCTCCATGGCTTCTCTCTGAGCCCGTCTATTCTCTCTATATCTCTTTCAGCTTGGCTTTACTCTGTTAAGCCTCTGGCTAAAAGAAGTTTATTTATTTACCAATAAAAGCAACACATAGACAGGATTTCCCATACCAAAGTATTGTCAAGTACCTGGCTTCAGGCAGAATGTTGGGTTTATTTAATATACTTCCATCTTAATAGTTAGGGATAGATATGTAAATGTATTAACTTGATCACATCAATCAACTTAGTCATCACTTAGCAAATCTACTTAAAAGATTGCCATTCACTCAGTACAAAGAAATAAGTGAGAGTGAATTAAGATCCAGGATATATAAATACAACTTTTGCTCTGAAAGAATATAAATGCAGAGTATTGGTGGGGCTGGATAGGATGGAAAGCAAATGAGTATAACCATTCACAGTTTATCTACTCGAATTGTCTACATGGGTTTGTGAGTAGAGAGTAGTGGAGATAGTGGAGCATGTTCTCAGAGAAGTACTATTTAATCTGGGTCTTAGAATATGTGTAGTTGGAACCTTAGGACTAGAACAGCATCAAAAGAGTAAAATGGCATCAGAAAAGGGGAGTCTGCAAACCTTGGCATTCAGAGAAAGTAAAATGTTCTTTATTTTTGGAATATAAGATACTTGGAGCATGTGGTACAGTGGGATGAGAGTTTGAGACATTCTATGGCAGAGCAAATTATGGAGAGAACCCCTCCTCTGTGCGATTTTTAATATAAAATAAAACTAGCAGTCTAGTATAGAAAAATAATGATATGGTGTGTATTAATAATGTATTTGTTATAAAAATCTTTCGAACAATATAAAATAAGTAAATTTAAAGCAAATAATTGACACCATAATATAAATGTTCCCATCAAAGTTATGTCTTTTTTCATGAACCCATGCACCCTGTTCTAGCCACTTATTTACCACATTTCAAATATCAAAATAAAATTCTCAACAAAAATACTCAGAAGGCAAAAAATGTGGACTCACTGTAGTCAGACATGTGGCATAGATGAGATTTTGTTTTTGTTTTTGTTTCCCCCCCCTCCCTGGAGCATAGACAAACAGAAAAAGTTTGTCTTCTGTCCTCCTGTCAGGCAGTTGGCCGACATCTCTCCATTATACTCTCAAAAAGGTGAGGTTTTATGAGCTATTTGGCTAACTCACCAGTTCAGACTGGCCTCACATTAATGTATCTTCTCTTATTAAAATAAAATGAATATTTCTATTAAAAAGTATTTAGGAAAAATAAATGCAGTTAGTGTCTTCTTGCCAATATGTCAGAACCACTGACTTGAACTTCTTTGGTGTGGATCAGAGTTACAAGTATCTTTCCCTGTAATCAAACTCTTCCTGTGGTAAGTAAGCCAGATAGTGCAAGTCAAGCTGTCTGTTACTATGACAGACATTCTATTGAATTACTTTTACATTGTCTACGCACTGAAGCCCTGAGAGCAACAAACTTTTTTTCCAGGATCCCCAGCCATTAAACAAGTAAGAGAAAAGGCAGCATGGAATTAACAAGCACCCTCTAGTAAGAATACTAAAATTCTTGGGAGCTTGTAAAAGCTGTTTTCACCTCTTTAGAAACATTTTTTCATCTGTAAAATTGCTAGCCTAGGGATCTTGGCTATGGAACATCAGAAAGGATAGAGTGGAGGAGGGTTTAGGAGAATAATAACTAACACTGAGAATGTTCCAAAAAGACACATGGAACCCTACTATTATAAAAACACACACATATATTTTTATAATGGAGATGTATTAGAAATATCTTGAATATTGAGTGGAAATGCTCTTTCCTAAACTATAGGTTGCCAAGTGAAAAGACAAGTGCCAGGTTCAGGATGCCTGCCCCTCCAGTTGTTGGCCAAGGGTATCCCAGAGACATTAGATTAATAGAGGCTATTATCATTGCTATTAATTATCCATCAGAACCAAATAGGAAAACTCTATTACTGAAAACACAATTCATAATTATCAAGAGACATGGAGAAAAGAGTTGATACTGACCAGGAAGCATTTTTACTGATGTAAAGCTCTCATGGTTGTAGAAGCTGCTATGAAGATCACTTGGGAGAAAAATCATCATAAACCTTGTGATCGATATAGTAGGGATTGACTTGGCAAAATATTCCCATGAGTCCAATAGTACCATGAATGTTATGTGGATAATCAACTGATTTCTGATTGAGCTTAAGGCCTGCTCCACTAAACGAAATATAAATCTGGTACTGTAAGTGTGGCCAAGTACTCTTGAATAGGAAGCCCTAATTTTAGAATGGAAACAAAATTTTCTGGTTAAATATGAATACTTCTTACCACTGACCTGATTTATCATTTCTTTATTTTAGCTACTTGATAAAATACATCTTTTATTTCTGAAACTATTTTTTGTAATTGTGTAACTAGATCAGTTTTTTCAATCTTGCATTAAGAGTTCTGAAATAACAATGAACAAAATACAACACATTGGAGCTCAAAACACATCTTAAAAAATTAAGAAAAACTGAACTAAATTTATCTATTCTATCTGACCACAATCCTATACAGCTTAAAATTAGCAGTAAATAAATATCTGATGGTTACAAAAATTCATGGAGGTTAGAGAACACATTATCAAATGCTGAATAGGAAAAAGAGGAATTAAGAAAGAGTGTATTTTAAATCATGGACTTAAATGAAAATGAAAAAATTATAACAAATCTTCTCATACATATTAAAAGCATCCATTAGAGAGAAAATTGTATTTCTGAGCACTGACATTAAAAAACAGAAAGACCATGAATAATGACTTAAAGATACAACTCAAAAATTTGGAAATTCAAGAATAAACCAAATTCAAAACTGGAAAATGAAAAGAATTAATAAAAATCAGAGGAAAACTATTTAAATAAAGTCAGTATTTTGATCAAAGTCAATAATACAAATAACCAACAAATATAAGAGTTGGTTCTTTGAAAATATTAACAAAATGATCATACCTTTGACCCAAATTGCCAAAAGAAATAAAGGGAAGACACCAATAAATAGGGTCAGAAATAAACAGTGGAGCAATACAAGAGACACTAAAGAAATTCAGAATATTATGAAGAATACTTTAAAACCTATATTCTAGTAGGTAAGAAAAGCTAAAAAGTAGCTTAATTTCTAGATTTACCAAAGTGAACAACCTAAGGCCCATGAACCTGGTTTGTCTGTGTAGCACATTTCCTAGGTCAGACATGTCTTTCCTTTCTTCCCTTCCCACGACCCTCCTCCATCTGCAAACCCACATAACTGGCTCCAGATTCACAAACTATAAAGCCTGTATGTATGCTCTATGTGCATACTGCTTTCCTGAGTAAGTCTCTTCTTCCCAATCCCCACTGATACCCCAAACCACTGCCATCCATAAGTCCCCAAACCTAGTTTCAGGCATACAAACCTTTCTATGAGATACCCTTTCTTGGAAAATTGTATCATCCCTTAACCTTCCCTTTCTCTACCTGCTGCCATCTACAAACCTACAGGCTTAGTTTCAGACACTTGTATGGGAGCCATATTTGACTGCTCTTTTAAAGAGCTCATCCACCAGCCTTATCTGGCTTATCTCAGTTCATATATCTCCTGAACTGTCCCAGACTAAGGAAGGCCAAATTATTACATTATACACATAACCAAAGAAAGAAGTCCATATGACTAGGTCAAATTACAAAAACAATACCCAAAATATCATTCCTGTCATGAAGCTCACTAGATCTATAGATATTTTCTCTAATGAGGAATGTCTACATAACTCCAGAACACAGAATTTAGAAGTTAAGTAAAAAACTTAACAAAGAATTCAAGAAACTTAAAGAAGACACAAATAGAAATCCATGAGATTAGCAATAAATGCTTCAGTGATTTCCAAGAAAATACAATATATACAAAAAATGAAATAAGGAAGATAACACATAATTTCAAAACAGCATTCAATAAATATATGGAAACATTGAGGAGAATATATGAAGAGATAAAGATGAAATTGAAAATTTAGTATATCATTTAGAAAACTCAAGAGAAAGCCTTATAAGTAGAATGAATCAATCAGAAAATATAATATCATGACTTGGAGATAAATCTAGATGAAATAAGCAAAGAAAGTAAACGATTTTTAAAAGTACAAGAAAAGAACACACAGAAATACTGTATAACATCAAAGTATCACATATTTTCACTATAGGAAGAGGAGAGGTAAAAGAGTCCCAGGTCAATGGCAGAGAACAGATTGTTAACAAGATCATTGAAGGAAACTACTCAAAACTAAGGGACATATATTCATACAGATATAAAAAGTACACAGAACTCAAATAGGACAGGATCAAAAAAATACCAATAATAACAGAATACAACCAACAAGCAATAAACATCCTACAATATATCCTAGTCAAAATACTAATTATACAGAAAAATAAAATTATCAAAATCTGCAAGGGAGAAAAAATGCAAGTCTGAACTGAGATATATTCACAATGGACTCCCACCAAACTTCGAAAAACCTACTTCCAGTTCTTAAATTATGTTTAAAAGGAAAAGTAAAGAAACCGAAGAATCACTTCCAAACTCATTCTCTGAATCCAGTATTGCTCTAATACCCAAACAAAGTAAAGACTCTCACATAAAAAAAATCAAACCTGCAGAATAAGAAATTATCATGGCAAACTATTCATCTGAGAGAATATTAATAATCAGAATACACTAATAACCCAAATAACAGAGTCAAAAAAAATCACCCTGTTTAAAAAAAATGGTCTGGGAATCTAAATAGAGGGTTCTCAATAGAAAAATTAAAATGACTAAGAAATACTTCAAAAGCTGGTTATCTTCCTTAGTAATTAAGAAAATGCAAATTAAAACGCCCTTGAAATTTTATTTCACCTGATTCAGAATAGCTAACATAAAAAAAAAAAAGGACAACAATGCTGGTGAGGTTGTGGAAAAGGGGAATCCTCAGTATCTGCAGTAACTGTTGGTAGGAATGAAAATTGGGACAGCTATTTTGGAGATGACTATGAAGAGTCTTCAAAATCTAAAATAAATATATCATATGATTCATCTATATGATTACTTGGCATATGTTCAAAGGACTCAACATCCTACTCCACAGATATATTCTCAGTAATGTCCATTGTTGTCCTATTTCCAATAGCCAGGAAATACAAAGATTCTAAATGTACTTTAGCAGACAAATGGATAATTAAACTGTGGCATATATATACAATGTTATACTATTTAGCTATAAAGAAAAATAAAACCATGAAATTTTCAGGTAAATGAATAGACCTAGAAAAATAATATTGAGTTAACTAACCCAAACTCAGAAAAAAAAAGTCTTGTTTTCTCTCATTCCTCTGATTTCTCAGATGTGAGTATACAACATGAAGTAACTACAAAAACTATGTGAGTATAAAGGGATCATAGATGGAGGGGAGGAGTATGAGAGTGAATTAACAGGATACAGTGGAAAGGAGTGGAAAGTGGAGTCACGGGGAGGGGTCTTTTAATGTGGAAAAGAAAAGATGGCAATTCAGAAGGAGAAGGAAGGAATGAGAGACATCTAACCTCAAGGTTGTTTTATAAAGTATCAAGGAATTTTATAATTCCATATTCAGTTAGAATTATATACAACAAAATATATAATATGTACATGCATACATATATATCTATATATAAATATATATTCAAGATATAAATATATCTTCAAGGAAGTTATGACACTTGGGCTGATATTAGTCCTTGTAGTCAGATTTTCTTTGGTATGTCAACACCCAAATAATGACACAGAGAATTCTTATTATGTCCAAAAGCTTGGTTTTAGCTTAGACTTGTTCCCAACTAAGGCTTAAAACTTAACTCATTCATAGTAATCTGTATTCTTGCACGTAGCTCATTGCCTCTCCTCAGTATCATGAGCCCCACATCCTCCATGTCTGGTGGGCGAATCTTAACCTTTTTTTCCCCCAGATTTCCTATCTCTTCCCTGAAGTTCTGCCAATCCTCTCTTGCCTAACTATTGACTGTTCAGCTCTTTACTAAATGAATGAATCTGAAGGTGACTTGTCAAAGACACATCTTCACAGTGTACAAAAAGTTTATCCCACAAAAATCTTCCACAGGAATCTTAGACTAACAAAAACACCAGGCACAAAGAACATCAGTATGAATTGTGTGTGTGTGTGTGTGTGTGTGTGTGTGTATTACTATGTTATTTGTAAATTTAAAAAATGAAATAATTTTGATTTCCTATGGATACTGTTGTTTTTAGTTTATGATTCTTCTGGGAGTTTTTTTACCCAAAGGATTTTAGCTTTATTAAAAAAAAATATATATATATATGTATATGCAAACATTTATATATGGTTCATGTAATTTAGGAAAGCATGAAATAATCTGGATCCCTGGGATTTTTCAAATATTGTTAGTTTTGTTTTATTTGTTCTTCTTCCAACATCCCTATCCTTATTTTCCCTTCTTCCTCTGAAGTTAAAACTTGCAAGTTGTTGCCATCACTCTTCATAGCATCCTTGTATTTCTATGATACTCCCTTTCATGGAGTTTCTATACCTCATTATTCCTAGGTGTCTGTGTTTACTCCAGGTTATAGACTCACATCAAAAGATTGAAAGTTAATAACTATAAGTTAGAGAAAACGTTTAGTTTTTATCCTTCTGGGTCTGTGTTATCTCACACAGTATTAAGTTTCCTAGTTCTACTCAATTACATACAAATTTAATGATTTCATTTTTCTTTAGCTGAATATAATTTTATTGTGTATATGAGTCATATTTTCAATATTTATTTATCAGTTGGACATTGGGCTCCTTCCACTTTTAGTTACTGTCAATAAAGTGGCAGCAAACATGGATGAAAAAGTTTTGTGAAGTACAATGTAATGTATTTGGGGCATATGCTAAATAGTTGTATATATCGGTTCTAAGATAGATATACTTTTTACCTTTTATAAGAATTCTCCACACTGATTTTTTTAAGAAGTGTGCATGTTTGCATTCTCACCAACAATGAATGAGGGTTCCCCCCCTTTTCTTTTCCAAATCAGTGCCAACATTTGCAACCAGTTCTTTGGCTGATATTTGCCACTCTGATTGTGGTAACATGAAATCTTACTACACGAAATCATAATTACTTTGCATGTCAATATTTTTAAGGGTGCTGGTCCCCTTCCCCCTTTTTAATAAATTTTTGAGAATTTTGTACAATGTGTTTTTGCCTATCCACTGCGCAGATCCTCTCAGATCTATCCCTTCTCTATCCACCCAACTTTGGGTCATTGTTTTCTCTCATAAACCAAGTCTATTTTGTGCTTTGCATATAATCATGGATGTGTCCCTTTCCACTGAAGAATGTCAAACCTCAATGAGGAACGCTTAAAGAAAACTGATGATCCCTCTCCCAATAGCTATCAATTACTGGAAGTTCCACACCTATGGGTGTTGCATCATTACCACCTGTCTTCTCCAGTCTTTAATTTGGTTAGTCTTGAGTTTGTCTGTTCTATGCATACTGACATAATCCTGTATGTTCAAATGTTCAGGTCCCTTGATGGCTCTGGAGGACTCTGTGTCCTTGTGTTCATTTAATTTCTATGAGTCTTGCAGTCATGCCAAGCCCTTTTTCTCAACAATCACTTTACAGGTGACTTGCAAAGGGATAAAGATCGACAGTATATGTTTTTCATACAGCATTAGACATTCCAGTCTCTTCTCTGCACCTTGGACAGTTGTGTTAGTTGGACTCTAATGCAAATAGAAGCTTCCCTGATGAAGATAATTGAGCTGAGTCCATTTATGGGTATAACAATAAGTCATAAGCAGAATAATAGTAATAGTATCAATCTAATTTAGTGTCTATGGCCTATCTAGTCATAAGTTATTGGTCTAACAATGATGAAAATATGGGTTTCATCTTGTGGAGTGACTTGTATAGAAACAGAAAGTTCTTTTAGGAAATTCATGTCAGTCTTGCACCAGTGGTCATGTCTTGTCATCACAGTGGCTGCTGAGCCCACAGGATTCAGAGTTTGGTAGAGACTGATTTATTTTATCCTCTTGTAGTTTGTGTAGAACCTTCCAGATCCTGTGCATTGTTTTTAGGCTATAATCCAATAAATGTAATTCTCACCCCAAATAAAGGAAACTTCTCTTTGAAACATATGGAGGCCATTACAGAAAACAAAAACCAATCAAAATGCAGAGTTGGGGGAGGAGGGCCAAGACAAAAGAACACATCTACAATACAACTTATGCACCTACACTTAAGACTCTCAGATCACTGTGGAAGAAGGGGTGGGAAAGTAAATACTAGAGAAACAGTGAGATTGCTGGAAAATTGTGTTTCCTAGGGATGTGTGACTCTAGAGCTATAAAGTCTCACCAGGTACACAAGGACAACAACAACAAAAAAGTCATAACAGGGTGGATGGGAGAAGACACTGGGGCTCCAACACTAGACACACAAAAATAATACTGTGGTTTGCGGTTATTGACCCCACACTGGAATATTTAAATCCTTCAGGAATTTATTTGTATATATTTTGGATGTTTTATGTGGCTTGCCTGTATTCACGTATAATCTGTCAGGTCACACATGTTTATATTATTACATCACTTTTCTCATGATCTTAGAGTGAATTGAAATATCTTCACAGTGTTTTATAGCATTTCCAGGCACTAGGGTAATGGAGTGTTCTTGTAAAACTCTACACATTCCCTTGCTTATTAGACCTTGGCTACCTTTCATGGCATGCACATTTTTTGAAAGTTGTTACCATTTCACATTTCTCCACTTCACATGCCTAATTCCATCTGACTTTAACCTAGATGAGGTTACTGACCACATCTGTCAAAATAATATCAAGTTTTTTTATTATTTACCTGTTTTGGAAGAATTTCCATCATATCTCTGATATCTAATTGCTTTACCAGCATTGACTTAATTCAGAAACAATGTTAGTATGTGTTTTCCAACTTTCTGCTATATTCATTTGAGACAGACTCTGAGGTTTCATCCTGGATGTCTTCACTAACAGCAAAGATCTTGGGCAGAGGTTGTTTTTTAGACCTGATTATTTCCAAGGATACAATTTAATTTTTTATAGCACATATAGTCTTATTTTTACATATATACTAAAGTACCACTTTATTTAAAATAAAAAAAAATGCTGCCATACATGTCAATTTGTATTTCTGAATGGAAATATAAGCAAATATTTAAGAAGTGTTATTCTTTGACTCTTTTGTGTTACTGATAGTTCTTTAAAAGTTTTATTATTCTCTGAGAATTTCATATAAAATAGGTTGGTCATATTTCACCTTCCCAACTGTCCCATGTTTATCCTGCACTGTCCTACCCACCCAACTCCATATTCTTTCATTCTCTTAAAAAGAAACAAAACTAAATATCATAAATTACCAGGTAAAACTCCCAAAAGCAGAAATGGGTACATCTTCTTGGGTTATTAGACATAAACTCCCCCAAAATATTAGAGGCTACTGCAAATTATATTGGTTATTCTCCATAATCTGATGGTAAGGCAATATTGATGAAGGTATGACTTAATATTATAGAACATGGAGAAACTGAATTTGTACTCAACTAGAACTGTCTACCCTATTGACTAGTGTTTATAGTGTTGGAAGGCACATACTGTTAGGGGGAAAATCAGTTTTCTTCATCAGAGTGACATTTTGTATACCAACCACATTCCAGGGCACACTGCATGCCCAGGAGTAGTTTACCAAAACAAAACAGACTCCACATATTTTTGTGCTCTTTGCATGCTTTATGTTATTGTTGTTATGGTTTGTATTTTTGCCATTTTGTTTCTGTTTTCCTCTGTTTGAGGGAGAGATAGAATTTGATGTTGGATGGGTAGGGAAGGTAAGAAGGGTCTTAGAGCAGTTGTTGGAGGAGAGAAATGTAATTTGTGTGAAAGTTTAAAAACAAATTTTCCAATGAAATAAAACAGAAGAATATATAATGATATATATATCCCATTTTGGATGAATATTTAAGAATCACTTATTCTTTTTATTTTTAACTAGGTGTGAACTTCTACATTAACTATCCACAGAAAAAAAAGAAGCTTCATTGATGAGGTCTGACAGTTACAGTAATGGGTAAAGAAATATGGATTTAAAGAAATGAATGTTACTATATCCTTCTAGGAAGTGTAGTGGTTTGAATATGAATGATTACAATAGAGTCATATATATGAATGGTTGGTCTCCAGGGAGTGTCACTATTAGAAGATTTGGCCTTATGAGATTAGGTATGGTGTTGTTAGTGGAAATGCGTTCTTAAAATGGGATTTGAGTTTTCAGATGGTCAAGCCAGGTCCAGTGGCTCACTATCTCTTCCTGCTGCCTGCCAAACCTGATGTAAAAGTATTTGGTTTTTCTGTAGAACCATGTCTGCCTGCATACCACCATGCTTCCCTCCATGTATAACTCTATTGAAATAATGGTCTAAACCTCTGGACCTGTAAAGCAGCCCAAATTATATGTTCTCCTTTACAATATTTGTTAAGGTCATGGTGTCCCTTCACAGCAACAGAAACCCTACCTAAGACAGAGGTTTGTATCAGGGACTCATGTATTGCTATGATAGGCCTGACTGTGCTTTTGTTTGGGGTTGATGTAGACTTTGGGACTAAGATCAGTAAGGAAACGGAAATCTTTAAGTGGGAGTTTAATGGCACATACTAGTAGTAGCATGGAAAGCAGTGGTGCTGAGGGCAATTTGAACTGTGGGGACCAGTTCCAAGGGTTTTAGAGGAGAAGAATATAAATATGTGGACTGGAGATAATTCTTTTGATATTTTTGCGAAAAATGTGGCTGCCCTTCACCAAAATATATGACTGATGCTAAATTGAAGAGTTATGGATTAAAAGCTTTGGCAGAGGAGATAACCAGACAGCCTAGAATTGACTGTCTTGTTTGGTTTTTAATGCCACACTTATGCAAATATATAATGAAAAAGAGATGAGCAAGGAAAAATATACAGCGTAAAGTTTGAGAAGAAAACGAACAGCAGGAAGTGTAAACAGATTAAAGAAAAGCCTCATGCTAAGTGGAATAAAGGGAGTGCTGACCTCAGAGAAAGACCCTATTTAGCTAAGCTTGCAACTTCTGAAAAGGAATTAAAGAAAGCTTGAAGGCTGTCAAGGTGCTGCACACTAATTCCAGCACTCAGAATGCAGAGACTGGTAGAGCTCTGAGTGAAAGGCCAGTTTGATTTCAGAACAAGTTTCAGGGCAATCAAGCTTCAGTAATAACGAAAACAATTGAAAATGAAAAGCTAGTGGATACAGAATTGAATAAGAAGGCCCCATTCCACCTTCAGCCACAGAAAAACATAATTCTGTCTTTAGAGACAATTTAGAAGACAGAAATTATGGAGTCTCCTTTCAATGATAAGGAAAGCTGCTGAGGCCATCATGCATGTGTCAGGGGTGTCCCTGCATGAACTTCTAGAGAGTCCAGAAAGATGGTGCTTGGGTTGCCTTGGAGACCTCAAGACATTAGAGATTTGAAATCTTTGGATATCCTCTGAATAGAGCTGCTGACATGGAAGGAAACCAGCCTTAGAGAGAAAAGTGTGCTGCTATCAAAGAAGCTGATAGGAGTTGGAGATCTGAAGCCTATTGAGATTAGACATGGTGAATCACACTTTGGAGTTAGCCCAGCTGATTTTCAACCTTCACTATGCTCCTTTTTCTCCCTTTTGAAATGGTAATGAATATCCTTTTCCATTGTGTGTGAGAAGTATGGAATATGTCTTTTCATTTTGATTTTCCAATGGGTAACCATTAAGAGATTGCCATGAGAATCAGAAGACATTTTGAACTTTGGACTGCTAAACATTGAGACTCTAATAGACTTTGTGACTTTTGAAGTGGACTAAATGCATTTTTGCATTCTGATATTGTCTATGGAGGTCAGGGAGTGCAATGTGTTGGTTTGAACAGAAATGGCCTTCATAGACTCATAAATATGAATGTTAGTTTCAAGCAAGTGCCACTATTAGGAAGTGTTGCGATTTTGTAGTAGGCATGATCTTGTTGAAAGAATGTTTCACTTGGGATAGCCTTTGAAGTGTCAGATGCTCAAGTCAGGCCCAGTGTCACTCATCCTGATGCATGCTGATTCTGATGTAGAATTCTCAACTCCTTCTCCAGCACCATGTCTGCTTATGTGCTTCTGTGCTTTCTTGATGATAATGGACTAAACCTTTGAACTTTTAAGCTAGCCCCAATCAAATATTTTCCTTTTTGAGAAATTACTGTGGTCATAAAATCTCTTCACAGTATTAGACACACTAAGACAGTAAGGTAATAGTAATATATGTATCTCTGGATTCTGCAAGTTCTCCAGCCATAGATTCTTGACCAGATTTTCAGTACACACATGTGTCTCCTTTCTTAGAGTGGCCCTCTAAAGAAGTCACAAAGCAGTTGGTTACCACCATTAAATTACTTGTGTGCTGTAACTGTACCCATAGGCATGTTTTGCCATGCATCATGATCACTATTATAGCTTGCAATTGGGTAATACTGTTGATCATTTTTCTCCTCCAGCAATCTTTATAATACTCTCTGGAAACATGGAAGGATGACAACATAAAGAAACTTACAAATGTTACCATTTTCTTTTTCTTGTTTCTGTGACTGATATGTGTAAATTCTTCATCAATGGGGTCAGATCAACAAATTCCTGTGGATAATCAAGAACAGTGACTATAGCCTGTATTGTTTCGGGGATCTATAAGACCCCATAATCAACAACTGGAGGGGAGCTATTTCAAACATAGCAATGGACTTTTTATTTGACATCATTATCCAGAGTGTAGGGTTTCTCCAAATTAAATTCACTTATATGATTACATCTGTGAATATACATATATATGAATACACACATACACACATGTATATATATATATATATATATATATATATATATGAAGTGAATAAAACAGCATTTCCATATATTTTTTTCAAATATCCTTAGTGTGGGAATGGGAAACACTCATGTAATATTGATGGTAGTGTAGATTATTACATCCATTGTGAAACTCACTGTGGCAGTTTCTCAAAAAACTAAAAATATATCTTTGCTATGACCCAGATATACTACTCCTGAGCATATACTATAAAGACTATAGGTCTGAAAATAGAGTTAAATGCTCATCCATTTTATACCTGCTAAATTCACAAGAGCAAGGTCATGGAAACAGCTTAGATGCCCATAAACTGATGGACAGTGGATTTTTCAGCTGTAAAGAAAAGTGAAATTATAAAATTTGCAGGTAGAAGAATGTATCTGCAAAACATTTAGCTGACTTAGGCAAGGCAGACCCAGAAAGGTAAAAATAACATGCTCTCACAAAGTTATGAATCTCAGTTTTGAAACTTTAGTTTTATGTGCATAATTTAGTATTCCTGTACAATCCAGAAAGGTCTAAAGGAACCACTGAAGGAGAAATGAAAGAAAATGTTAAGAGAGAGGAAAAATAGAATACAGGTAATATGAAAGAAATATTTATTTCAACATGCAAGAATCCCATCATACATATTTGGAGACAAGATAACATTTCTTTTATTTGTTTTTGCATATTTAAGTTGTAAGTATCATTGCTTAATAAGCTATAAATTCTTTTCACCTTAATAAAAATCATTATTATTATTCATACAGTCTGCAATGGTAAAAAGCAAGTAAGATTTTTATATTGTCAAGGAGCTTAAGCTTTCTAATCATTCAAATTTGCTCCATTGTTATTAAGTCTACTGGAGGTACTCTACCCTTTTAAATATATCATTTATTCAGAAATAACACTGTGAGCATTCTGTGCCTCACCCAGTCTGGATTATTCTCCTTTGACATTGCTAGATTCAACAGACATCTGAATTCTGTGTGAGCTGAAGATGCAAGTATGAACATGCAAGTATGAATATGAAGATGCAAGTAATGGCTTAAATGGAAAATGTATCCATAGACCCAGGTCTTTGAAAACAGTCACCACCTGGCTGGTGCTGACTTATGAACTGGTACAAACTTGCCGGAGGAAGTACATCGCCAGGACTGGGTTTGAGTATCTGTAGTCTCAGCCCAATTTCAGTTCGCTCCTTTAGCTCTGTGACTGTAGTCGAAGATGGGCTCTCAGTTTCCCACACAGATAGTCTGCTGCCATGCCTAGAAAATCATTATGGATTTCTCCTCTGAAATCATAAGTCCAAATAGATATTCTTCTCTGATTTGCTTTGGTCATGATATCTTATTACAGCAACAGGAAAGTGACAAATAAAGTCATTGAGAACCCTCAGAGCTATTATTGATGGATGCCAGGTCATTTTCTCTAAAGGAATCTGAAGGTTCAGATAAGTTAATGAGGATTGCATGTCTGGCCAAATCAGGGCTGTTAAGACCTACTTAATATCCCCGCCCCTGGCTTCCAACTTTTGGTTGATGATCCTGTTTGCTTCCAACTTCCAGGAGGTTCTGTGTATGCTTTCTCTGGGTTCACCTAGTTATTCGGCTTCTCTGGGCTTGTGAGCTAAGTGCTTAGTGACCTTTATTTTATAGCTAGGGTCCACTAATGAGTGAGTACATACCATAATCATCTTTCTGGGTTTGGGTTACCTCACTCAGGATAGCGTTTTCTATTTCCATCCATTTGCATGCA
>PVIU01017170.1:0-42715 GCA_004026605.1 Ondatra zibethicus
GAGCTCGGGTGCAGCCGGGACAGGGTCCAGATGAATCCGCGGAAGCTGGTTGGGCGAGGTTCCCGGTCTCAAAAGCAGGCCTACTGAGGGTTGCCAGCTCCTCTCTGCTCGGCTCCGTGGGACAAAGGAGGCCCCCTAGCAGGGGACTCGCCCTTCCCCCAAGGCCTCAGCCCGGGTGGGCCGAGCTCGGGTGCAGCCGGGACAGGGTCCAGATGAATCCGCGGAAGCTGGTTGGGCGAGGTTCCCTGTCCCAAAAGCTTGTGAGCTATTTTTAAAGACAATTTACATTGGTATAGATTCTTATATATTGATACAAATTCAAATTATATTTGTTATATTGAATATGTTCCTATTTCTGTTTACAATATTTGTATACCTATGCAAAGTTATTTAGTCATATTATATACATACATGTTTTATCTCTGTTTAAGACATTTTGTATATTGATACAACTATAGGATATATTTACATATTGCAATATATATTTTTACCTCTGATTTAGACACATATACATTGTTTACAATTTGAAGGCATTGTCCTCATTTGTTGTACAGTTGTTTAAAGATTTTTTAATATTCTAATATGAAGTCTTAGTCTTTAAGCTATATAGGTATTAAGAAGTATAGGTCAATAGTCATTCATGTTTGTGATAGTTAGGCTAATCAGGTTATTTAGATACATAAAAATTGTATTCTGCATAGACAGGTAATCTTAAACCATTTTTAAAACTGTAGAATATGGCATTTGAATAACTTAGGGTTCTGTTGATGTGAGACACGGTTGTTCCTGAAAGCACTGATCTATTCATAGGAGAATGTTGAACACCAAAGACACTATTCCACTTGAGCTTGTTTTCTTCTTGGCAAAACTGGCCTTTGGTCAAGGAATTGCCTATGTTTCAACCACTGGCAAAATGCACAGTTTCTGGGCTGTGCAAGCAGGACACAATAAAAAGACTGCTAAACCTTGCCAAGGCAGAATAAGATGGTTTTGAAATTTTTCTTGCCTCTAAAAATGATCTGACAGTTACTCTAGGCCTTAGACAAAGTTGGTTGCTCCAGTATTGCAAATGAGACTTTGAGTGATGGCCTAGGTAGTCTCTGTCATTTATTGCACATTTTGGAAGCTGCTTAACTGCACCTCCTGCCTACTCAAGTAATATTATCTCCCTTCTCAGGTCTTCAATGGAGCTGAATACTAGATAGTCATAGTTATTTTCCTCTCATGAATTAGCCAAACCATTTCTAATATAAGAACTAGACTCCTTAGGATAGAATAATTATTGAAACATTTAGCATAGGTTTTTTTGCTTAATATTGTTTATGCTGGTTGTAATTCTAATTTTTATACTTGAAATCTGTCCTTATTATATATAGTTTTATATTGGTTTGGAGCTCTCTTATTTAGAAAAAAGGGGGAGGTGCTAGGGAACCTCCTTCAGCCAATGGCCTTTGAGAGTCTGGACTAGGTTGAGTGTGGCCTTGGGTACCATAAAGGTTTGTGTTCACATGCCTTCTCTTTGTCCTCTCTTGCCTTGATGCTGGATTTGGTTCCTGTTCTCCATTTGTGTAGAGGAATGTGATCTGTGAGTCCCACCCCCTAAATAAAGAACCCCTTATACTCAATTCTGAGTTAGCATGAACTTTCTTTGTTCGTGATCTCTTACACGTCTTTTAATTTGTTCTTATGACCCACAGAGTTTAAACATGATTGGCTGTGTGACCATGGGCATTGTTAGTTCTTTATGAGACATATAATTGTAAAATGCTTTTTATAATCTGATGCTTGTTGTTTCATTCTCAACAAAAGGTATCCTTAAGAAAGAAACTAGTTTTAAGACAAAAATCAATAATGGTGTTCTCTGAATTTTGCTGTCTGTTATTTTAAAATCTCTTTCAAACTCATTTTAGCATATAGCTTCTCGCATCAGAATTTACTTATTAAATTCACTTTTGATTGTGGATATAGAATTCTTTTAAGAATATTGAAAAGGCAATTTTCCACAAATTGCCTTTGCTTAATATAAGTTGCCTATACATATGTCTGCCTTTGTCTAGAGTTATTTATATTCCTTTCATTTGTCTATTTTTATAATGATACACTATTTTTTTATTGATTTTTATTGAGCTTTGTATTTTTCTCTGCTCCCCTCCCTGCCTCTCCCCTCTCCCCTTCAATTCTCTCCCAATGTCCCCATGTTCCCAATTTACTCAGGAGATCTTGTCTTTTTACTTCCCATGTAGATTAGATCTATGTAAATCTCTCTTAGTGTCCTCATTGTTGTCTAAGTTCTCAGGCATTGTGGTTTGTAGGCTGGTTTTCTTTGCTTTATGTTTAAAAACCACCTATGTGTGAGTAAATGTGATTTATCAAATTGTCTTTCTGTGTCTGGGTGACCTCACTCAAAATAATTTCTAGCTCCTTCCATTTTCCTGCAAAATTCAGGATGCCGTTGATTTTTTCTGCTGTGTAAATGTACCACATTTTCCTTATCTATTCTTAAGTCGAGGGGCATTTAGGTTGTTTCCAGATTCTGGCTATGACAAACAATGCTGCTATGAACATAGTTGAGCACATGTCCTTGTGGCACAATGGAGCATCCTTTGAATACTGGGTCTTGAGGAAGGTTGTTTCCTAATTTCCTGAGAAATTGCCACAGTGACATCCAAAGGGTCTGTACTAACTTGCATTCCCACCAGCAATGCAGGAGTGTTCCCTTTTCCTCACAACCTCTCCAGCATAAGTTGTCATCAGTGTTTTTGATCTTGGTCATTCTTACAGGCGTAAGATGGAATCTCAGAGTTGTTTTGATTTGCATTTCTCTGATGACTAAGGATGTTGAACATTTCCTTAAGTGTCTTTCAACCATGTTAGATTCCTCTGTTGAGAGTTCTCTATTTAGGTCTGTAGTCCATTTTTTTTTATTGGATTAATTGTTTTTTTGGTGACCAATTTCTTGAGTTCTTTGTATATTTTGGAGATCAGACCTCTGTCTGCTGTGGGGTTAGTGAAGATTTTTTCCCATTCTGTAGGCTGTTGTTTTGTCTTGTTGACCATATCCTTTGCTTTACAGAGGCTTTTCAGTTTCAGGAGGTACCATTTATTAATTGTTATTCTCAGTGTTTGTGATGCTGGGGTTATATTTAGGAAGTGGTCTCCTGTGGCAATGCATTCAAGTGTAATTCCCACTTTCTCTTCTATAAGGCTCAGTGTGGCTGGCTTTATGTCGAGGTCTTTGATCCATTTGGACTTGATTTTTGTGCATGGTGATAGATATGGATCTATTTTCATTCTTCTACATGTTGATATCCAGTTATGCCAGAACCATTTGTTAAATATACTTACCTTTTTCCATTTGATTTTTTTTCTTCTTTGTCAAAATCAGGTGTTTGAATGTGTGTGGATTAATATCTGGGTCTTCTATTCGGTTCCATTGGTCCTCCTGTCTGTTCTTTTGCCAATACCAGGTTGTTTTCAGTACTGTAGCTCTGTAGTAGTGTTTGAAGTCAGGGATTGTGATGCCTCCAGAAGTTCTTTTATTGTATAGGATTGCTCTGGCTATCCTGGATTTTTTGCTTTTCCACATGAAGTTGAGTATCATTCTTTCAAGGTCTGTGAAAAATTTTTCTGGGATATTGATAGGCATTGATTGAATCTGTAGATTGCTTTTGGTAAGATTGCCATTTTTACTATATTAATTCTGCCTACCCAAGAGTATGAGAGATCTTTCCACCTTCTGGTGTCTTCTTCAATTTCTTTCTTCAAAGATTTAAAGTTCTTGTCACACAAGTCTTCCACTTGTTTGTTTAGGGTTACTCTGAGATATTTTATGCTATTTGTGGCTATTGTGAAGGGTGTTGTTTCTCTGATTTCTTTCCCAGCCCTTTTTGTTGTTATCTATATGAGAGTCATAGTGTCTTCCTTATTTCCTTTCATTTGTCTTCAAATTTTGTTACCCAAGTTGTAACTTTGGAAAAATTATTTCTTCATAATTTTTTTATTCTCTCATATGTTACATCTTGACTACAGTTCCCCTTCCTCAACTTCCAGTCTCCTGGAAACCACAAATCTATCCCAGATCCATGTTTCCTCTGTTTCTCTTAAAAAGCAGAGAGGAGGCCTCCCAGGGATATCGATCAAACATATCTTAACACATTACAGTAAGAGTAGGCACAAAGCCTCATATTAAGGCTAGACAAGGCAACACAGTAGGAGGAAAGGATCCCAAGAGTAGGTCAAAGAGTCAGAGATACCCCCCTCCCACTCTCAGTGTTAGGAGTCCCATAAGAACACCAAACTACACAACCATAAAGTGTATGCAGAAGACTTAGCTCAGATCCATACAGGGTCTATGACTGTTGCTTGACTCTCTTTGAGCCAGGATAAGTCCTGCTTAATTGATTCTGTAGGCTGTGCTTTCAAGGTGGCCTTGGCCCCTCTGGCTCTTTCAATCCTGCCTCTCCCATTTCACCAGGATTCCCCTTGCTCTATCTACTGTTTGATTGTGGGTTTTTCATCTGCTTTCATCAGTTGCTGGATGATATCTCTCTGATGACAATTGGGTTAGGCACTGATCTACTAGTATAGCAGAATATTATTAGACATCATTTAATTTCCCTGATAATTATGGATGTTGAAGGATTTCTTAAATGTCTTTTGGCCATTTGAGATTCTTTTGCTGAGAATTCTCTTTTTACCACATTTTTAAATTGGATTATTTTGTATTTGATGTCTAGTTTCTTGAGTTCTTGATATATTTTCACAGTTAATTCTCTGAAGATCTTTTTCCATTCTGTAGGCTGTCATTTTGTCTGTACTTCTGGTGTTATATTTAGAAAGTGGTCTCCTGTGGCAAAGCATTCAAGGCTACTTCCCACTTTTTCTTTTATCAGGTTCAATTTAACTGGAATTTTATTTAAGTTCTTGATCCACCTGGGCTTGGGTTTTGGCCATGGCAATAGATATAAATCTATTTGCATTCTTCTACGTGTTGACATCCAGTAATACCAACACAATTTGTTAAAGTAGCTCTCCTATTCCGTTGTACCATTTTGGCTTCTTTGTCAAAAATCATGTGTTATAAGTATGTGGATTAATATCAGGGCCTTCAATTCAATCCCATTTGTCCATATGTCTGTTTTTATTCCAATACCAAGTTGTTTTTAGTACTATATCTCTATAAAGAATTTGAAGTCAGGGATGGTGATGCCTCCAGAGGTTCCTTTATTGTACAGAATTGTTTTAGCTATTCTTTTTTTTTTTGCTTGTTTGCTTTACAAAAGCAAAAACATTTTAAATATCATATGCAGCAGATCTCAAAGAGGTTTAAGGACCATACTTGTTATGTACATTCAGAGTATAAGAATGTAATTCCTAGTTACCTGATAAGAGACTCAAATCTGAAACCATGTACAGGAAGTTAGATGAAGCATTCTTCTAGAATTAGCACTCTATATGATCGACCATTAATATCATGAAAAAGTTTTAAGATATATACTAATATTATAAATTTTGAGATAATATTTATAACTTAAGAAAAGCTGTTAAAGAGTAAACATAAAACCAAAGGATTATGGGATTAGTGGCAAAAATATTTTCCCTTAATTTTGTTTTTTCTTCTATGCCATATAAGGTAGCTCTTCTGACATGAGACAGAGATTTTGAATTTTACTTTACAAGTGTTCTTGGGTTTAGTTAAGGGGAGAATCATACTCCAACTCCAAAGACAGCTTAATTTATTAGTTGGACTGGAACTACAAAAAGACCACTTGCATTATATGTCTGTAGAGAACAGCAGAAACAAACATTTGGGGAGATGTATGAAATTTTAGCCTGATGGAAATGTCATATACCAATAAGTCAATTTACCCTTTTTCTTGGGACATTTTTTCTGAATTATTTTTCCTTTTTCTTCAGACATCTCATTTGTCTAGTGGTCTTAAAATTCCTTAGCTGGGTACCTTTATTCTCCTAAAAAGACAAAAAGAAAACACTGCTCCAACCATAACTTTGGAGAGGTTCTCTTTTGGCAAGTTATAGCTGATCCAATGAAAGTATTTATTAGTCTTGCACATTAGTTTAGATTGAATGGTCATGCTATTTGATGAACTATCACCTCTGCTAATCAACAGGTGTCTCTTGCTCAAATCTACTCTCTATAATATGTGCTTTATGGTTTCTCTTGAAATTTTTGTTTTATCTTCTAATGCTTTTCTATTGTCCAGAGCAGTAGAGTTTCTTACAATAGGCATTAGGTCTTTTTAATTGATGTGGGAAAAAGTTTTCTTCATGGTGTCAGGAAATGAGTGACTGAATTTGACATGGTGGCTTGCGAAAGCCCCTCAAGGCATTTCCTGACAGCAAAGGTTTACCTTGATTGTCCCTTGTTGATGTACGTTCATTAGTCCAATGCCAGCCTTTGCCACATCTTCTGCATAATCCAGAAGGCAGAAATATTCTGTTTAGGAAACAGGCCCTTTAGAATTGACAGTACAAGGTAGTAATTAAATGTTAGGAATGAATAATATGTTATATAAACACAAAACTATACTTATATGAAAATCATAAAGAAAGAAAATGAAAATGGTGCTAAAACAGTTGCTCATTTTGGTAGAGCTATGTTTTGCTATATTATAAAATGAAACACATCATTAAAATCATATCACTTTAAGTTATTAAACCCGAGTTAAACCTCTTCCTTTCAATATGGTTTCTTTGCTCATTTTTATGCTCACAGATAGGTGTAGCTCTTCAGCCTCCTCAAGGATGTTTCCTTTGCAGCAGACAGGGACCATTCCATAAAGCTAGAATGGGTCAAAATGCAAAGACTATTCAAAGAATGCCCAGCCAAAATAGACACACCTTCAATACAATCACAATACAATACAATCACAACATCTAAGGCTCAAGGAGCATCACAGAAGAGAGAGGGGAAATGTCAAATAACTCAAGGAGGTCTTCAGATAGTACCTTCTAGACATAACAGGAAGCTGCCACATGAAGTATTAGCAATATGGTAGCTTAAAAAAGACCTGAACAATGACACTAGTTGCCTTGCCAAGGTGGATAGAATTAATCTAAAGAGGATGAACACTAAAATGAAGACCTACAGGCAACTTATCACTTCTGTGAGAGGGAGAATTAGTCTTCCTCAGTGGTAGATCGCCTAAGTGGTTATCCAACACCAAGTGTTGAGTCCTAAAGTGATCAGTTCTAGGTGTGGAAAGATCAACACTGAGTGGACTCATAAGATTATAATTCATAAATAAAACATAAATGTAAATAACATTCAAATTAACAAAAAGCCATGAATTTGAGAGATCAGGGCTATGTGAGGGATTACATGAAGGAGAAAGATCAGGGAAATGATGTAATTGTGTTTGGATTAAAAATAAACTAAAATTTTAAAAATTGACAGGGTTTTTCTTTCATGGTTAAAAATATTAGTGGGGTAGAAGAGAACTGTCCTGGTTAGGGCTTTTATTGCTGTGATGAGACACCATGACCATGGCAACTCTTATAAAGGAAGCATTTAATTGGGATGGCTTGCTTACAGTTTCAGAGGTTCAGTCCAATATCATCATGGCAGAAAATATGGCAACATACAGGCAGATGTGGTGCTGGAACTGAAAGTCCTATATCATGAATCAGAGGCAACAGGAAGTCGAATGAACTGTCACACTGAGGGAATCTTGAGAAAAAGAGACCTCAAGGTCTGCCCCCCTAGTGATATACTTCCTCCAACAAGGCCACACCTACTCAAACAAGGCATTCTAATATTGCTACTCTCTTTGGGGATCAATTTCCTTCAAACCACCACAAGAACTTTCTGTCATTCTCACTATCTTTCTGAAGTTAGAGAACTAAAGATAAAATTACTGGTTTCCAGAGTTTTCTGTTTGCCTAATGTTTTAGCTTCCCATGAGCACTGTGTTACTGATCTGCATTCCACAAAAGTCTCTCAATAAATGTTTACTAAAAATAAAAACATAATGGGATCCAAAATTTTGATAGGTCATTTTAAAATTTACATCATCTGTTAACAACATATTTTTTTTTCTTGGCTCAAATTATCCCTCAGGCTCCTGCAGGATGGCATGTTGAGACAGTTTGGGAATGGAAGTTGTAATAAAATGGACATAAGTTTTTGAAGTGTTGCCTTTGATTAGCATGCAAAACAACTGCTTTCCTTGTTATTTTCATACATGTATATCAGTGTAATTTGGTTCTATTTGTCCACATCATTATACATATATATGTGTGTGTGTGTGTGTGTGTGTGTGTGCATCTATTTATCTTTCATCTATCTATGTTTATGTATCATTTGTGTGTGTTTAAAATATATATAGCATATGTTTTAATATAAGTTCCACATGTGAGGGATAACACAGTTTTTGTATAAGTGTCCACAATTGTGCTTAATATTAAGTCCTTCATTTCCAACAATTTTACTTCAAATAAGTTAGTTCTAGTTATTTCACTTGAAGGCTGAATAAATCTCTACTCCAAATGCACGTATATCATATTTTCTACTTTTTTACATATTCATCTGTGCATGGGTATTTAGTTAATTTTCTTTTCTAATGTGTTGAGAACATAAATCTCTGTGATACACTGACTAAGATTCCTTTGGGACTGGTACAGTTGCATCATATGGTAAAACTATTTTATTCTTTGTATAATCTCAATACTGATTTGCATAGTGGCTATACCAGTTTGCATAACCACCAGAACGTTATAGGGTTCCTTTAATCTCACTCTTCTTCAGCATGTGGTGTTTTACGTTGCTTGTCTACTTTTGTTTATTCATGAGGATAGCCATTCTAATTGGACTGAGATGTAATCCAAATACAGTTATAATTAGCATTTTCCTGATGGTAAAAGAATGTTGAACTCTTAAAAATACATATTCATTTTTGCTTCATATTTTGACAACTATCTGTTTAGCTTTAGTATCTATTGATTGGCTAGATGATGTGTTTGGTTTGGGTGTTTAATGTTGAGGAATATTATCTTAAGGTGTGTTAGTATTGTTTATTTTGCATTTGTTTATCTATGTGAAGCTGGGTTGCTGTGCCTGTCTAAAATCCTGATGATCTAATAAAGAGCTGAATGATCAATATTGAGGCAGGAGAAAGAAATAGATGGGGGCTGGCAGGCAGAGAGGATAAATATGAGGAGAAATCTGGGAGAGAAAGGAGCTGGAAATGAGAGAGTAGGAGGCAGGCATCAGGGGCCAGCCACCCAGCCACCTAGCTATTCAGTCAGACCTGGAATAGGAAGGAAAGAAAAGGTATACAGAAACAGAGAAAGATAAAAACCCCAAGGCCAAAGATAGATTGGATAATTTAAGAAATCTGGCAGAAAACAAACCAAGCTAAGACCAGACAGTCACAACTAAGAGTAAACCTCCGTGTGTGATTTATTTGGGAGCTGGGTGGCAGGCTTCCCAAAAGAGCCAAAAGAGTATAATACCAGCTAGGCAGTGGTGGCACACACCTTTAATCCCAGCACTTGGGAGGCAGAGGCAGGCAGATCTCTGTGAGTTCCAAGCCAGCCTGGTCTACAAGAGCTAGTTCCAGGACTGGCTCCAAAACTACAGTAAAACACTGTCTCGAAAAACCAAAAGAGAAAAAAAGTATAATACAACCACCAATAATTTAATATATAAGTCAGTAATAGAATATAGATATTAATCCCTTTCACATGTATCATTAACAAACATTTCATGCTGCTGTGCATGTAGTCTATTCCCTCTGGTTCTTTTTTCCTTTGATGCTCAGAACTTTTTAATAGAATACAATCTCTCTGCCAGTTATTACAATCATTTCCCAAGTTATTGGGATCTGTTTTGAAACACCCTTGCCTATGTCTAGATCTTGAAGTATTTCACTTATATATTCCTCTAGTCATTTCAGTTTCTTTTCTTTTCTTTTTCCTTCTTGCATGACTTTTTTTAAATTAATTTATTTATTTTTTAATTTATTTGTGTACATGGTGTTCAGCCTCCTTGTATGCCTGCAGGCCAGAAGAGGGCACCAGATCTCATTACAGATGGTTGTGAGCCACCATGTGGTTGCTGGGAATTGAACTCAGGACCTCCGGAAGATCAGCAGGTGCTCTTAACCTCTGAGCCATCTCTCCAGCCCATCAGTTTCTTTTCTTATGTTGAGATCTTTGATAAAATATTGAATTGATTTTTTACAGGGTGATGGATAGGGATCCAGTTAATTCTTCTACATGTAGCCATCTGAGTTTCCCAGGACCATTTGATAAAGAGACAATATAGTTTTTAATGTCTGATTTTGACAACTTTGTCATGAATCAAATGGCTGATTTATTGGGTTATTGGTGAGAATAGGGTTTTGAAGTAATCCACTATTACTATATCATATATGGAATCTGACCTAATCTACTACTATTTCTTTTATGAAATCAGATGTACAATGACCCATTCTGCATTAGTTTGCCATATTTATATCATCTTCATGGATTTTTTCCCTTTAGAAATGTATGGTCACCGACTTTCTCTCTAATGTGTAGTTGTGGCTAGAGTTTTACTTTATCAGGTATAAGTATAGCTACCTTTTCTTGGCCTAGCTTCTATTTGCTTGGATCCTTGAGTTCTTGTCATTCACACTCAGCCTAGATGTATATTTATCATTAAGGTGCATTTATTGTAGACAAGAAATACTTGCATCTTGTGTGTTTTTATTATCTTTTAGCTCAATCAGCCATTCTGCTTTCTTAGAATGTACAATTAAGGTCATTGCCATTTGGGGGTAATTATTGAGGTGTATTTGCTGATTTATTGTGATAAACATTATCAGTTATTTTCTAGTTAACCTTTATTCAATGATTTCTCTCACAAAATTAATTCTTTCCAGCAATTTCCTTGATGGAAACTTTACCCTTTATTTATGTGTAGGAGACTACAAACTACCTTTTACAACACTAAATTTGTGGTTATGAATTGATATAATTTGTTTTACTATTGAAATGTATTTATTTCTCAGGGAATTATTAAGTGATGGCATTGCAATCTTGGCAATCAGTTATTTACAACCATGGTTTGAAGTCTATCATTCTATGAATTCCTGAATTTTAGGGTTTCTTGATGATAATGTTTTTATACTCATGTGTCTTCTTTTGTATGTAGGTTATTGATTTTTTTCCTTTAAACTTTAATATTTTTCTTTAATATTTAAGTTTGGCAACTTGATAATCATGCACAGTGCTGCGGTTATTCTCTGGTCATGTCTATTTGGGGTTCAAAATATCCATTCAGGTTAAATCTCCTTTGAGCAGCCCAGAACTGGGAATGTTTTGAATTTCATAAATGGAATTCTTCTGCCCTTAGTTTTTATCTATCTCCTCCTATCCCGTAGGTCACTTGGGTTGGGTCTCTAGATTATGTCTCAGAGTTTCTGAATGCTGTAGAGACTGGCATCTTCAAAAATACTGATATCTCAACAACATAGTGTTTCCATAGTCACTATCTTCATTCCTGGTATTCTTCTGCTTGATGTAGGCTTTTAGTGATGACTTCTACAAGAATTTTGATTTAATGAGTTGACTTTTTGGTTTCCAATCTTTCCAGTTATTGTTGTTCTCCAAGGTCTTAATTTCCTAGATTTATCATTAATTTATATTGCTGACCTTCAGTTTTAAAAGCAATTTTAAGATTTTCAATTTAATCCTTCATTCAAGTAGTATCCTAAAGATAAAACTGTGCTGTAGGAAAACCAATTTAACAATTTCAACTACAGAAAAACAGTTAAAAATTAATCTTGTTAAAGGGGAGAGTTACTCCTCCTCCTTATTATCTGCTATACTTCATTGCACCAAATAATCACTTGCAATAACATAAAAAGGGAAAGTGAAATTTGACAAGTGACTAATGTTGAAAAGTCACACCAAATCAATGTAATTACAGGCTTAATGTAGTAACAACTAATGCTTCCAATACTACATTCTATAAACCTAGCATGAAATACAAGAACCTCTTATTTTTCCATTGTTTGACTTTGGTGATGCCCTGCATTGGGGAATAGAAACGGGCAGGGATTACAAATTTATTCTCAGTCTGGGAGATGCAGCTTCTCTGACTTTCATTTCTGAGTGGGGCCTGAAGTGAAATACAGCCACTGTAGTGAAAGACTTATCACAGGTCACAGGCATGTTTATGTCAGCCTTTACTAAGTAGCGCTGTGTAGCAGAATGACATTAGACTTTTCATGACATCTTCCAGAAATGTTTCAGATAAACAAACAAACAAATAAAAATACATGACCAGTGGTTGTAGGCTCTCCTTTAAGATCCATAATTTTACTAACCCTGGGCTGTTGACTAGACTTCCTGAACCAGGCATGATTTCTTCTTGTTGGGCAGGTCTTTCTTACGTCCAATCAGGGAAATGTTGGTTACTGTCAAGTTATGTATGTCAATAGTGCAACCTTAAGAATATTGCTTCATGCTGGCCATTATGGTTCACAGGTATTATCGCTCGGTAGGATTGTCAGTTGTTTTGTTTTTTTAAAAAAGCTATCAGTTTGAAAAAGAGCAAGGAAGGTTATATGAGTAACTTTGGTGGAAGGAAAGGCAATGGAAAATGAAGCAATGTATTATAATCCAAAATAACCCCAGAAATTTAAAACACCAAGCACAGTGTACCTGGGTCTCAGTTTAAAAGCTTTAGTAACATTTAATAATACACATATATGTATGGGGAGATTTTGCAGTTGCTTTTAAAGGTAAGTCTTTAAATTTGTTTGCAAGGTGTGTACAAATGCAGAAAGGACTTTTGGAAAGGACAGTTCTTGTTGGTTGCCCTGGCATGTTCTGAAACAGGCCTGGCCTACTCTCCAGGTAAAACATAATTGGAGACAGCCTCTGACACTCATAGTTTCACTCAGACGCATTCCTTGGTTCCAACCAGTGTAAGTGTCTGCCAGTCTCGACTATGCATCCTATCCACTAAGGCAGTCTGAATACAGAGGTGAATCAAGGGAGACCTGACACAAGATGCTTTTCCAACAGTCATTCTGTGCAACCTAATCATTTGTGCTTCTGCTCAGAAGGAAGACAGCAAGTGTTTCCAGTGGCAGGCACTTGAAAGCCAAGTGTTCTCTCAACAAGAAGGATTTGTGATAACACAGAGAAATAATATTCCCACAGTTTGCCATACTAGAAAAAGTAAGTCCCTTGTTTTTCTGCTTACACATAAAATAATCGATTGAACTACTAGAAAACCTGGTTTTCAGGCAAGTGGTTGTTTAAAAGTCCTACTTCGCAAATAACTGCAATTTCTCTCACATTATTTGTGGTATAGTTCACATTTTCAATACAGCTTTATCTACCTTCAAACAAAGGTTAGCACAGTCTCAAATATAACATTGAACTTCATCTTCAATTCTCTGGTCTTCTACCTGTGTAGTCATCCCCAGCCTGCCAGACCTTGTACTGCTGGACCTCAATTTCATGGTCTGTGGTGTGGGAATTCTGGGGTGCTGCTGCAGAAGGCAGGTAGCCATTAGGCTGTTGTGCTTTGAATTCCTAGACAGGTGTTTCTACCTACACCAGGTCAATATTTAACTGAGATGTTCTCACTTAGAGCGCTGGAAACTTTTAGGACTTTTAAAAAGGGTTCCAGTCTAGACCTCTGTTGTGAGTGTCTGATGAGGTGGGAGGTCATACTACTCCCATACTCTGCATTCTGTAGACATACTGTGTTCGGTGGACTCCAGGGAGCCTGCTGCTAAGTTAAAATATCTTTCCTTTTGTGAAGCTTAGACTAGAGAAAATTTATAGCATAGCTCCTCCTTCAGAGTCTACCATATACCTGCCTGCTCCACAAGCCATTCCTCTTCTGCCTGCTTCTGTAGAATATACACTTGCATTCTCTTGTGAGTAACTTCTGGCATGTTTTCCAGAAGCCTTGAGCTTCCTTTACTTCCCATTCTGGGAGTCCAGTGATCTCTACAGGCGTGGAAATATCTACATCATTACGTGCTATGTTTTATGTAATTGAAGCTTTTCAAGCTGCTGTACTCTGAGCCCATTTTAGATGTAAGGTCAAATTCCAGTTCATTTAACGTTTTCAGAAACCCATAGTGTATTTCCCCTACTTCTGTGTCTGCATTCAAACCACATGAATTATCATTACCACATTCATATCAGATAAACATGATTCCAGGCAAATTGGGGCCATTATTTTACAGCCCTGCCACCTGCTCTCCCCCCTGCTTGAACTCTTCTTGTAACTGCCATGTCCAGGAGGGACTAGCATCTTGTTTTCAATGCAGGCGATGAGATGATCCACATCCTCTCCTGCAGTTCCTAACAGTGCTGGTATCATCAAAGGACTGAATTGCACAAGTGCTCTCAACTCCTGGATTCATGGCTGCAAGTCTGCTTGCTCTCAGGGACAATCTGTTCACCTTTTCTCCCAGCAATCAGACGAGCATGTCACAGGAATGTTCCTGCTGGTGGACTGTGTCAGTACCATATCATGCACTGGGGCACCTTACAAACCACATCTGAGCCTTGTAATTCCCAGTACAGTCTAGACCCCACTGCTAGAGAATTGGCTCAGTATGGTTCACTTTCTTCAAACTTTTCTGAAACTTTTAAGTCAGTTGATAGGCATTCTTTACCTTCGCCACAATCTGGAGTATTATGAAGATTACCACAGAAAACAGAGTACAAAATTAATTTATAAGACTGTCTGATAATTTCAAATAAGGGTTACTGTGTTTGTAGAGCACCATTGAAGGATCAGCTCCAAACCAGCCCTAAGCCGGGAGTCCATGTCATGCTATCTCATTTGGTTACAGTCAGCAGAAATAAGGAGATAGATCCTAGAGTTAATACTGCCAGAATCACAGCCTCTACAAAGAGCAAGATGTCATACTGCTCACAGAATTCTACCACATATCCAGGTTTGTTTGTGTATCCAGCCTCTGCAGTGACTGTACCCATGACAAACAAAAGCAATCTTCCAAACGTAGAAGAAAAGGGGAAAAGAGTTATAAAAAGGTGAGGTATATGGAGTGATTTCTAGGTCCTTTAAAAATAAGTGTCTGTCACATGGAGACACATGAGGGAATCAATTGACCCTGGAGACTCTCATCTTTCCCACCATTTCGGCTGTACATAAACTGGAGTGGTGTCAGGTACCGATCATAGCTTTCCTCAGATAAGTGACTTCATTTCTGCATGAGTCAAGAGCCTCTGTAGGCCTGAAGTGGCTTGTGGGATGCAATCTGACTAGGTTCTCCCACATATTTTTAAAGTAAAAATAAATAAATAGCTATATATCAAGTATAAATACTAAATAAGTTAAAAGCTTACAAAATACTAAAAAAGACAGATTGAATTCGTAGCTGTGTTAAGTATTTATAATACATGATGTAGCCTACAAGACAGGCAAAATATATGAGGTTTTTAAATATAAATTATGAATTATTTACTTACATATTAAAGGCAATCAAGTGACTGAGGAAAGAGGATGGCTGTTATTTGAGGTAGCCTGGACTACATAGTGAGTTCCATACTAGCTTGAAGTAAAGTGAGACCTTGACTTTTAATTTTTTTCCAAGGGGGAGGAAACCTACTTTAATTTAGTTAATTTATAATTACAAAGTATCTTCATGAAAACATTGTAGTACTTAAATAATCTAGTTTTCACTGTTGTGTTCTTCCTTAGGTCCCAGGTAGTACAAATTGGCCTCACACTTGTGGAATGGCCAAAGCTGACTCTTAACCCTTGGTTTTCCTGCTTCGCCTTTCTGTGGGCGGGAATTATGATGTCAGATGACTTATGCAAACAATTCTTTTTTAAAAAAAATTGTTTGCATGCTTTTTTCTTTACCCTTCTCCCTTTTATTACTTCAGTCCCTCCTACCTATCTTCCTTTGGTCCCGTCCCATGCCTCTCAAGTCTCAAGTTGACAGCTAGTTGTTTTGCTGATACTGGCCATTCTGATTGGGGTGAGATGGACTTTGAAAGTTAGGATTATGAACATATTTTGAGGTATTTTTGAGTTATCTGCATTTTCTATTAGGAACTCTCTTTTTAGATCCATAGTTCATTCTTAAATTCAGTTGTTTGTTTACTTGACTCTGTTTTTGTGGGTTTTTTGTGTATATTTTGGATATTGATCCTCCATCAGCTCTACCTGGCACCCTTTCCCATTTCGTGGGGTTTTTCTTCACTGAACTGTTGTTTTCTTTCTTTTCTCTTCTGACGCCCTCTTTTTTTTTTTTTAACTATATAGAAGCTATTTAGTTTCATGAGGTCCGTGCTGTCAATTGTTGGCCTTCATTCCTTGGCAAATGGAGTCCTATCTGAAAAGCCCTTTCCTACAAATATATCTTGTGCCATGCTGTTTATGTTTTCTTCTGTAAGTTTTAGTGTTTCAGGTTGAGGTCTTCATTCTACTTGAATATGACTTTTATGTGGAGTAATAGATTTGGGTCTAATTTTCCCAGCACCATTTGATGACAATTTTCTTTTCTTTAGTGTGTGTATGTTTAATGTCTATTTGTTAAATATCTGATGACTGTAATTATAAGTGGTCATCTTTGTATTTTATATTTCATTTCATGGATCTATATGTCTGTTTTCATGACAGTACAATGCTGTTTTTATTACTTTAGCTTTATGATATATTTTGAAATCTGGAGAGGTAATCCTTCCAGTGATTTTTTTTTTGAGGGGGGGACATGACTTTAACTATCCAGGTCCTTTCTAGCTCAATATAGATTTTATGATGTTTTTCTCTTTATGGAAAAAATGCTGTTTGTATTTTGAATGACATTGCATTTAATCTGTAAATCGCTTTGGGTATAATGGTCATTTTCACAATAGTAATTTTACTGATCTGTGAACACCATTTTCTAGCGTCTTTTTCAGAGAATTGAAGTTTTCATTGTAGAGGCCTTTAACCATCCTGGTCAGGTTTATTTCAAGATATTTTATTGTCTTTGGTGATACTGTAAATGTGAGAAGGCCTTGATCTCTTTCTCAGTGTGTAAAAAAAGTTACTGATTTTTCTTAGTTGATTTTGTACTATGTCACTTTGCTGAAACTGTCAATTGTTTCTAGAAGCTTTCTGCTGGAATTTTTTTGGATCTCTTATATATAATATCATATAATCTATATGTGGACATAATATGTCATCTTTTGTTCCTTTGAGAACTGCAGTTATCTGGTTTTGCAGTTTTTTTTTCAGGTGGTGATTTCAGCTCCTAACAGGTAAGAATGAAACTAATGCCTGTCTATCTTAGTTACTTTTCTGTAACTGCTATAGCACACTGGCCAAGGCTACTTATAAAAGAGTCTCCTTCATTTGGGTCACTAGATTAGGGATTGATATAGTTCATGATCATTTTTGCTGGAGAGCATGCAGTAGACAGTCAGGCATTGTGCCAGAACTCTAGCTGAAAATTTACTTTCTTATCTGCAAGTAGGAGACAGGGTTGGCTGACTGGGAACAGCATGAACTCTTGAAATTTCAAAGCCTACCCCACAGCACATGTCTTCCAACAAGGCCACACTTCCTATACTTTTGAAACAGCTCCACCAACTACTGATGAATTATTCAAACATATGATCCTATGAGGACAATAATCATCCAAACCGTTAGCCATCATACCCATCTCTGTCCTAGTGGAACTTTCTGTTACTTGAACAACTTGACAGTCAGTATCTAGTTATCCCCTTATCTATGTCTGCCACATACCCGAGGGTTATATCATGTTGAGTTAAGGATCCCTGACTTTCAATGGCTCCTGGTTCTTTTTGTTGTTGTTGTTTTGTTTTTGTTTTTCGAGACAAAGTTTCTCTGTAGCTTTGTAGCCTATCCTGGAACTAACTCTTGTAGACCAGGTTGGCCTCAAATTCACAGAGATCTTCCTGTCTATGCCTCCCAAGTGCTGGGATTAAAGGTGTGTGCCACCACTCCCTGGCTAAGGCCATCAGGAATCTCAATCTTAAACAGTAGATTATTCTTATGGTGTTGCTTAAATCCAGCTGCTGAGTCAAAGGCATTGGGTTTTACTCTAAATTACTGCATGGTGTGTAAAACTGTAGTCCTTCAGGCTGTGTGTTGGCCTGAGAGACTCATTTCACAAGCAGCATTTGACTACATTTTGTGTAGAAACACAGACGCAGGGTGACTCTGTACATTGGTAGGAAGATAAATAATAGTTTGTCTATACCACCCATGAGATGCAGGCTGATTGATGACTTAATCTTAGTAGTAAAAAGCATGCCACCTTATAAAGTAAGGACATTTATTAGCTTCTTCTAAACCTGCATGTTTCCTTGGTTGTAGGTAAATAGTAACTTTGCTCTGTCTTCTGTAAGCATCTGGAAAGCTAATATTTGAGGGCAAGGTTATTTTGTGGTTATGAAGATTCAGTAATTGAGGTCACTGGAAAGAACTCTCTTGCTAAAAACAGAGCAAAGATATAATAATCACAATAGTTGTCAGCTGCCAAATGCCTAATCTAAGAATTGTATACTGATCAATTTACTGAAGCTCCTGCATGTCCCTAGGTCAGGGTCTTTTATTGTCCTCATTTAAAAGGAAAACTGAAATTGAGATTAAAGAGGTTAATAAACTCAGAACTGCACATGCCTCACAAACATAAAGCAATAGACCTCGTTTCTATTATCAAGCTAATTTTGTCTGTAACTCCACATATATGCAAATTGTCACACAAATTCAGGATTTTGAATTTGAGTGCATTTTTGACTGTGCTTAAAAGATAGTCTTGTCAAAAGAAATAAATAGTCTTATAGCGTCTCATAGTGCTTTGTTTTCTATTTGAGACATGTATTGAACCACATGGTATAGACCATTTTCAGAGACAGGAAATTTTTCAAAATCGTCTTATCCTGTCTTGGCAAGATTTGACAGTCTTGCTTATCCATTTTCTGATATCATGTAATTTCTCAGTGGTTGAGGCATTGTCAGTTACTTGCCCAAAGGCCAGTTTTGCCAAGAGGAAAACAAGCTCCAAGTGGAGTATCTTTGGTGCTCAGCATTCTCTCTGGAATAGATTGGTGTTGTCAGAAGTAGTCATGTCTCATGTCAACAGAACCCTAAGTTAGGTAAATGCTATGTTCCACAGATCCTTGAAGTGGTTGAAGATTACCTATCTAGACAGAATACAATCTCTCTGTATCTAAAGGACCTAATTGATCTAACTGTATGTACAGCAAGCATGAGCAACTATTGACCTATAATAATTAATACCTGTATAACTTAAAGACTAAAACTTCATGTCAGAATATTAAATAACCTGTAAACAACTGTGCAACAAATGAGGACAATGACCTCAAAATGTAAACAATATATAAGTATCTTGATCAGAGTAGGAGTAATATATAATGAAATATGAAAATATATCCTAAAAGTTGTATCAATATACAAAATGTCCTAAACAGAGATTATAACGTACATATAAACAATCTTACAAAATAATTTTGTATAGGTGTACAAATAATGTAAACAAAAGTAACAAATATAATTTGAACTGGTATCAATATACAAAAACTATGCCAATGTATATTATCTATAAATAATATCTCACAAGTATTCACTCTATTACCCACTATTACTGTCCCCCCCTTTTTTAACGTAGTTTTCATCCCAACCCTCTATCTAATATAAGTAATAATCAATACCCCCTAAACAGTGTTCCAACCTTATGGACAAACATTAACAAAATTGACTTTAAATTTGTATCAATAAACCAAGATCCATACCAATGCAAATCTCTATATCATATCACCCTTTAGATGTACACAAACCTTTATAAACAGTATTTGCGAATATGGCTGTAGTTCTTTACAAACGGTTTCCTGCTGTTTATTGGGCAAAGTAATTTTTTGAGGGGTGTTCAAGGTGCCCTTTCAGGTGATCTTAGTTCATCAAATCATATTAGTCTGGAAGAATTCCACAGGTTCTCATCCTCTGTGGAAACAAAAGAAGATCCTCTTTTCTGAAGCAACATATCCTTGGACCCAAATTTTGAAGACAAAATATCTTTAAGGTATATAAGTTGGCTACTTAGCTCCTTCACCATCAAAAATATTAAAAGAAAATACAATAATATACATAATCCAGACTCTCTTTGTATATTCCATCTTTATGTGGCTTATCATTTTTTCTCTGTTACTTTTTCTACAAGTTTAATATTTATTTTATTATCTTTATTCCTTTAATCTATGAATGTCTGTACTTTGTCTCTTTAAAGACTTTGTTTTATTTTTAAAACCATTTATCTAACTTTTTATATTATTTTTCTTCTCTCTCCCAAGCCTACGTACCTTTTTTAAACTCACTGTGACCCAATTAGTGGTCTCTTCCATCAGGATTTGTCTTGTTAGATTTCACTCATTCATATAATGTATATTGAATGTTTATCATATACCAATTACTGATATAAATATTGGAGATTCAACAATGATCAAAAGAGAAAAATTAATTCATTTACTCATGAAACATAACCAATAGAGTAGATGGTGCAAATTATGATAGACTGGTAAATTATAGATTAGTAAGTAAGCTAATTTGAACTATGTTAAGTGTTAAGGGATAAAGTGAGCAAGGATACAATTTACAAAAATATTTATAAATTTTATCTAGGAAAGATATAATTAAGAAATTCACATTGGTGTAGGAACATTTTAAAAGAGGTTAATAAAATTATAAATATTTATTTTTAAAATTAATTTAGTGTATTTATTTGAAAAAAATGAGTCTTGCTTTGTTGCTCAGATTCTCCTGAAACTAATTTCATCTTCCTGATTGGCCTCATTCACATGATTCTTATCTTCAGTTTGAACCTTGACAGGATTATAGGCTTACCACCTACTCTGTTAGCTTCTAGAGGGCAATTTTACAGTCAATCCTGAAACACTCTGCCAAGCTTGAGCATCTGAAAAAAGATGAACTTAAGGTATCACTTTTGCAGGTGAATATGATTGAATTTTTAGTTAAAATTAGTAAGTATTTTTTTACAACATAGAAGTCAGATTTACACTAGAGTAAATTGAGGGTAATAAAATCCATTCAGAAGATGCAGTGGAAGTCCAGAGGCAGTCTGTAGTGATTTAAGAACAAAAGGAATGGGAAAGGAATGAGCAGTGACAAGATGGGCAAGGCAGTCAAAGAAATCTTTAGAAAACAAACTGAAGTCATTCTGTCCAAAATGCATGTGAAATATGATTAAACATAGAAGATAGCATAATTCCCATATTTCTGTATAAAGATCCTGAGCACAGATTTTAGCAGAAGAAAGTTTGAAAAGAAGATGACAAACAGCTGTGGACTTTAGGAAATGTGTCTACTACACTGATCAACAACCTCCTCAGTGCCTGGCATAATGCCTGCTGTGTAGGGAGTTAGTAGCTATTTGTTCAATTGACAAATGAATAGATTGTGTTAAATTTGAAGTGATTGTAAATCTGAGGTTTTGGATTAGTGTTGTGCTTTGGAATGAGTGTTGGAGTGAATAAATGTATTCTGCAGTCATTAAAATCAAAGTGGGTAAAAACTGAAAGAGAACCAAGTTGCAAAGGAAAGCATGTTTACAAAGATGCTAAAGTAGAGAACACAAGTAATACAAAGTAACGAACTTTGGAATCTTCATTTTTGCTCAGACTATCAATGTTTTATATTACTCAGGGGAGATTTATTAACTAAAACAACAATTTTAAGAAAGGAAAACAGCAACCATAACAATATTATTCTTTCTCTCTGAAATCCAGTTAGTTGAAGTTAAATCACACACCTTAAAATGAACAGTAACTGCATTAGGAGGGCTGGCAACCATGCTAGACAGTGAGAAGTGACCAGCTAGTGACCAAAACTACAAGTACTGTTATAGTTAGATTTAACTCTTTAAGTTAGGTTTAACTAAAAACCAGTGAGGTGTTTACCAGTTAGCAGTCCTATGTTTATTTTAAAGTGGTGTAGGAGGTCCTTCTGTATTTCATTTGCTTTCATTGATTAAATAAAGAGACTGCCTTGGCCTTTTGAAAGGGCAGCCCTTAGGTGGGCGTAGTAGACAGAACGGAATACCGTGAGAGAGAAGAAAGTGTGACAGACGCCATGTTTCTTCAGCCTGAGATGGATGTATCTTAGAAACTTCCCGGTAAGCCATGAGCCCATGGTGATACACAGATTACTAGATATGGGTTAGTTTAAGATGTGAGAGTTAACCAAAAAGAGACTAGAGCTAATGGGCCAGGCAGTCATTTAATTAATACAGTATTTCGAGTATAAGCTAGCCAGATACCGGGAATGCAGCTCTCTCCTCCTTACTACAGTAAAAGCTCAGGGTACATTTCCAAAAATTCTGATGCTGATTTGTGTACTTTAATTTTTGTGTGTTTTGGCATTATTTTTTTGAGTTAAAAATTTTTTGCCATTTACCAGATGTCGTACCCACCAGAAAAATCCATATACATTTCTTTGTGTCTACATGTATAATGTTCACCAAATCATATTGAGTACAAGACCTCAAATAGAAATCCAGCTCTTTTTTTAATGGGTATTTGTTGTTTCATTTATATGGTATCATTGTCTTTTGGACATCCACTTCTTTTGTCTTTTCTTTGCCTTTGATAATCAACTACTATTGTATTTCTTTTTATTGCTATAGTTATTTGATAACAAGCCCACAGTCATGATTAATTTCCATTTATTTTGAAATATATAGGCAGCAGTCCTGGTTACCTACAAATCCACAGGTACTTTGAAGAGTTACTCTGGTTTAATTGTGAGATTAATTAGTAGGATTCTAAGAAAATGGGCTAAAAGTATGCACTTTTTACATTTTAGCAATTTTTTCCCAGTTCTGTAAATAGTAGATGTATTTTTTTCTCGGTTCTGTAAATAGTAGATGTATTTCAGCATAAGTGATTGTAAGCATAAGAATAATAAACATGACCTAAAATTATATATTCAATCATATATATATACATATATACAAAACATTATATATTTTGTAATGTATGTAGGTGTGTGTGTATGTGTGCCTCCATGGTTAAGATTCATCTTTATTTAACAAGAGTTGGTATTTTGTCTAGGTTATCCTAATATAGCAGATTAATATTGAAAAATATATCTTGACTTTAATTCTAAATTTAATTGTTCATATTAGAAATTATTGCTTTAGTTAATTTAATTCACTACACAAACTATAATATTACATCAACTCTATGGTCATCAGTAAAATTGGTTCAAGCTATGATGCTCATTAGTCTGCACACTGTTGCTCACTTTAGTACACACCTGCTTGAATAATCATAAAATATAAAGATTCAATTTAGAGACTTGAATTAGAAATTATATGTAGAGTTAATCTGACTGGACTCTTGTTTTTAATAGAAATAATATATGGCTGGAGTTATAATTTTGTTATAGTAGAAATATTTTATATTAATTGGATTGTGATAAGTAAACTTTTATTAAATTTTTAACTCAATGCTTTTTTTGGTATTGATATAAAGTATACTTTGTGTCTGTAAGTGAATTTCACTCTATGGTGTTCTTAGGTGTTTCTGATAGTAATGGTAGTATTTATCTTAATTTGCAGGTAAAGTAATAATAATAGCCACACTTTGTTTATAATTCCATTCTCAGCTACTTATTTCTGACTGGAACACCTGCTTTCTCTGTGTTTTACTGTACTACATAGAATTCTTTTGTTGACATATCTACGGCAGCCTCCTGTCTCTGAACTCAAATAAAAATTACTGAAAAAGAGATCTGGCATTTGTTTTTTTGCATACTGGAATGGGGTACTTGATTTTGAGTCTGCTGACAGACTATCTGTTTCCTCAAGAAGCTGAGATATTTGAAACACATTAATAGTGTAATGTATTTGCAAGATTTGAAATATTATTACTACTTGAAAACTTAGCTATCATCTTTTGAAGTTGGCATCAGTTATTGACAGAATTGAGAGATCATATGTAAATTTAAATTTACCCGAAAGAAACATTCCCTTTTCTGTGTGTGGTTGTATAGGAATTAACCTTTTTAACCCTGAGGAGAAGCACTAGAGAAATTGTAATTTAACATATTATTGTAAGAATAATATTTTCAGATTTCTTAAAAAATAGGGCAATTCTGAAAACAAGGATTTGGAAATTGGAAAATATAAGTAGCTTGATGTAAAATGTTGAGATTTTATATCCTAATGTTTTACAGACTATTTAAAAGAAAATTTAAAAATTCCTATATTGAGTTAAAATTTGAAGTTGGTCCAAAAACTCAGAGTAGAAGCCTCTTTTGTGTGACGTATTCCCGAATCAGAGCTTCGGGGTAATAAGAGAAAAACACTATTTGGGGGAAAACGGTAAGCACGTGGGCCATCATGAAAGTCTTGGTAGGACCGCTGATCAAAGAGCATCGAGGAACAGAACTGTGGTACAGAGAAATGTTCAGCATGGTCCTGAGCACCAGCTTTAACTCCTTGGAAGAGAACAACAGAGCAGTCATAGCCATACGATAAGCAGAATCAGTCACAGTTCTCACTGCCAGAGCTTCATGTGATAATTTGAAGTAACAGTGACCCTCACTTATTTGCCTTTTTGTCAGTCTTATTTCTGAGTGTGAAAACCTCTGGCTATCTTGAGAAAAGAAATCTGTACTTTCAGATGCTGCTACTTGGGAACCCAAAATTAAGAAACAATGCACTTGTGTAACAGTTGAGAATATCACCTTCTACCTTGGAGGACTGCTTTTTCTTCGTGTGTGTGTGTGTGTGTGTGTATTTGTGTTCATATGTGTGTAGGTACATGCATGTGAAGATATATACGCACATGTGTTCTTGTTCATATATTGTGGATGACAGAAATTGATACTTGGTGTTTTTCTCCATTGATTTTCACTTTATTTATTGATACAGGGTCTCTCACTCAACCTGGTGCTCCCCAATTCAGGCAGTGGAGCTAGCCTGCCCCAGGGATATAGTTAATCAATTAATTAAATTTATTTTACATCCCGACCAAAATATCCCCTTTCTCTTCTCCTTTTATTTCCTTTCCCATTTCCGCTATGTGCTTCTCCTCAATCCATTTCTCCTCTATTTCTGTTCAGAAAGTGGAAGGCCTTCCATGGGTACCAACAGAGCATGGCAAAGCAAATTGCAGTAAGAATAAGTGTTGCCAGTTGTATTAGACTAGGCAAGGCTATCCAATATGGGGAATAGGTTCCCAAGAGTCAGCCAAAACATTAGGGACAGGCCTTGCTCCCATTATTAGTAGTCCCACAAGTAGACCAAGGTACACCACAACTGTCATATATATGTAAAGTGCCTAGGTTGGACCCATGCAGGTTCCCTGGATGTTTTTTTTTTTTTTTTTTTTTTGTGTGTGTGTGTGTGTGTGTGTGTGTGTGTGTTTGACCCCTCTGTCTACTACAATCCTTCCTCCCTCTCTTCATCAGGATTCCTACAGCTCAGCTAATGTTTGGCATACGGTCTTTTCATCTGTTTCAATCAATTACTGGCCGAAATCTCTCTGATAATAATGGGTGGTCACCAATCTGATCACAGGGGGTTGGTTGGTTCAGGCTATGTATCCATTATTGCTAGAAGTTGTTTATGGGGTCATCCTTGTAAATTCATGGGGTTTTCCCTTGCATCCAGTTTCTACCTGGTCCCCAAATGCCCCCCTTTCCAGTCTTCTCTTTCAGTACTGTGCCTCTATATACTGTTCCCAACCTGATCTCTTAAATTCTCTTCTCCTCCTGCTCCTGTGCACCCAGGAGATCTATTTCTCCTTCCCAGAGAGAGTCATGTACCTCCCCATCCTTGGACCCTCCTTGTTACCTAGCCTTTCTGGGTCTGTAGATTGCAGCATTCTTTACATTACAGCTAATATTCACTTATGAGTGAGTACATACCATGTTTGTCTTTCTGGGTCTGGGTTACCTCACTCAAGATGATTTATTTTTTAGTTCCATCCATTTGCCTGAAAATTCCCTGATACTGTTTTTAACAGCCGAATAATACTCCATTGGGCAATTGCACTACATTCTATTTGTCCATTCTTCTCTTGGTTGAGGAGTATCTAGGTTATTTCCAGATTCTGGCTATTATGAATAAAGCTGCTATAAACATAGCTGAGCAAGTATCCTTGTGGTGTGATTGAGCATCCTTTGGGTATATGCCTGAGAGTGGTATAACTGGGTTTTGAAGTACATCGATTTCCAATTTTATGAGAAACTTGGAGGCAGATTTTTTAAAACATAAAAGGAGATAAAACTACAGGGGGTTCTAAAAAGTGGTTCTCAACCTGTGTGTCACCCTCAAGGACCACAAGAAAACACACATCTTTACATTATTATTCATAAAAGTAGCAGAATTATAGTTATAAGGTAGCAACAAAATAATTTTATGGTTGGAGGTTTCCTCACAACATGAGGAACTGTTTTAAAGTGTTGCAGCAGGTTGAGAACCACTATTCAAAAGGGATGTGAAATATTCTATTCTTCAGGTAAGCTCATTAAGTTCAGAAAGTAAACAACTCAAATATTTCAGGAAATCCCTAATACTGACCCCTCCCTCCCTAAGTATATGTAAATTGAAAAGACTGCTGAGAGATAATCTCTCAGCCAATCCAAGCTCATTAAAAGAGTCTCAGAGCTGCCAGGCTACCCAGAAGAACTAAAGACCAGCCAAGCCTCTGGGAAGAAGCAAATTGTCAAAATTGCCTGAAGAAGCTGAGATCAGCTGAGCTACCAGAAGGAGGTTCAGGTCACCCGAGTGGGCTGAAAGGAGACCATCTCAGTTTGTTGGGCTGCAAGCTGGGCAGTGGGCTTTAGTTTCCAGCTTTCAGGAGCTGAAAAAGCCCATGTTCAGGTAGGCAGTGGTGATGCAGCTGTCTGTGAGTCATTCCTTCTCCAGTATATGGCCCTTCACCCATACGCCTGCAAATACTACAAATAAAACTCATTGACTTGCAAGTTGGTCTTTGGTGGTAGCTATTCTTTGGTTTGTAGTTGGTTTCCTGTCTGTGGTGAATTGAGATTTATTATATCTCCCTAGGAACAGTGACACCCAAGTAATGGTTATGTCAGTGAGCCGGCTTGAACTGACTAAATCCTAGGGCCATTTTTCAATAGCAGACAACCTAGGAGGAAGCTTGTCAATTCCTTGTCAGTTTTAAAATTTTCTCTTTTTTTTTCCTTTTCTTTCTTCTTTAGAGTATTTTAGTATTATATTATTTTTAAGAAAGCCTTTATATTGTTTCCACTTCCTAGATATTGTGATTAGAAGAGCAATTGAATATGACTGAGCAAGTATCTATAGAATATGACATCGAGTCTTTTGGACATATGTTGATCAGTGGTACAGCTTGCTCTTATGGCCTATTTATTTTAAACTGTTTGAGAATGCTCAACACTGATTTTGAGAGTTTGCAATTTCACTAACCATAAGCAAATGTTACATTTTTTTTCCTTGCAGCTCCTTCAGAATTTGTTAACCTTTGTCATTTTGACTAGGGTAAAATGACATCTCAAAGTTTTTTTTTTTAATTTTCAGTTTCTTATTTGCTAGAAACAATGAACAGTTCTGAGTATTTCTTAGCCATTTTGATTCCTTCTTTTAAGAACTCTATTTAGAATTTAAGTCCATTTTTGAATGGTTTATTTGGTTTTCTTGAATCTTTGCTTTATGAGTTCTTTACATATTCTGTATATTTATTCTCTGTCAGATATGTATCTAATAAAAATTTCCTTCAGTTCTATTGTTATGCCCAAATCTGCAAAGTCCCCTCAAGGCCAAAAAGGAAACTGAGTCCCATATGTAAAAGCAAAGAGCCTTTATTTTTATTAAGTTTGCAAACTCGGTCTCTCCGTGTACAATGTATTGGAATAACTGGAGAGCCCTGAGCTCTATTAGAATTGGGTTTTTATAGTAGTATAGGTGGGGGAAAGGGGTCTCTGAGGTTCAGGACCCCTGATTGGCTGACATTTGTTTAGGGGTGTCCTGTTGAGGTGCACTGGCAGGTGATCTTATCTACAGCAGTTGGAATGTTAGGCATTTCCTTTGAATGGTTTGCTCCTGGGCCATGGTCTGGTAATCTCAGCTTGTGTGGTTTTTTTCCTACTACCAGGTATTGCTTCAGGGTAAACTACTGAGACTCGAGCCTCTTATTAAATTTATGGAGGGCCGAATTCTACTCTGGCAGGTGATAATGGTTGCAAGTAAAGAACTTCCTTTGGGTGACCTTCCCAGATTTAGCTTATCATGGCTGGCCCCCACATCTATGAGCTTCTTATTTACTCACTTAGGTGTGCAGAAACTTTTTCGTTTTATGAGGTCTTACAGGTCAATTCTTTGTCTTGTATTTTATTTAGAAAGTCCTTTCTCATGTCTTTATTATGTAGAGTATTGCCTGTATTTTCTACTAGCAGTTTTAGTGTTTTAGGTTTAATATTTAGCTCTTTGATTCATTTAGACTTAAGTTTTTGTGCAATGTGATATATTCAAGTCTTACTTCATTCTTCTGATGTGGGATTGCCCTCTGTGTGCTATGGATACCATTGGTTAATAAAGAAGCTGCTTTTGGCCTATTGCAGCAGAAGCAGACAGAAGAGAGTAGGCAGAGTCAGTGGCACACCATGCAGCCACCAGAGGAGACAAACTTGTCCCAAAACTTTACCAGTAAACCATGAGCCTTGTGGTAAAATATAAAATAATAAAAACTGGGTTTAGTTAAAATATAATAGCTAGCTAACCATACACTTAAGTGATTGGCGAAACAGTTTTTTAATTAATAGTTTTGTGTAATTATTTTGGGTCTGAGCAGCTGGGAGTGAACGAACAGCGTCTGCCTACATCCTTCTACATGTGGACATTAAGTTTTTCCAGAACCACTTGATGAAAATGCTTTCTTTTTTCCAGTCTATGGTTCTGGCTTCTTTGTTCAATATTAAATTGTAGCTATGTTTACTCATGCTAGGGTTTTTATTTTATTTTGATGGTTTGGATGTCTGTTTTCAACCAGTGCCACACTGTTTTTATTACTGTGACTCTGTAATGGCTCACGACAACGTCATACACGTGCACTACGGAAAACTATTTAGTTTTAAATGAAATGTGCAGATAAATGGATGGAACTAGAAAAGATCATTTTGAGTGAGGTAAACTGGACCCAGAAAGAAAAATTTACACAGTCTCTCTCATCTGATTTTCTTTGCTCTAAATCTTCAGATGCGACTAAATAACTTGGAGTAAATGCAGAAACCAGGAATTTAAAAAGTGATCATTGAGGGGTACACAGGTTGGGGTGAGGGAGTAGACAAAGGAATATAAGGTGCAAGTGATCTGATGTGGTAATGTAAAAAGTGGAGGACTTTAATTTTAGAGTGAGGAAATAGATTCCTAAAAAGGGTGAGGGGAGTAAGGTAACAGAAAAGATATCTGAAAAAGTCATAGGAAATTGTACTATTAAGTCTCTACCACAAATAACCTACAATACATATGTATGCATAATTTATATATATTAATTGTAATTAATACATTGATTAATTAATATATTAGTTAAAATGAAATTTTCCCCTCCGGATTAACTATGCTTTCATTATGAGTTTTAGTCTAGCTAACAAAAATCACAACACCAGGTATGAGAAGCCTTTTTGTTGATTTTTTTTTTGTTCAGGGTTCTCTAAGATACTCACAAAACATTATAATTTATTACTTTTTTTTAAATACCTGGTTGCCCCCAGGTTAAAGGCACAGGAAAGGTATTCAACAGAAACATAGAGGAAAATCCCCCAAATCTAGAAAGAGATACCTATCAAGGTATAAGAAGAATACAGAACACCAAATTAATAGGACCGAAAGTATAAGTCTATATGTCACATAATAATCAAAACATTGAATGTACAAAACCATGAAAGGATACTGAGAGCAGAAAGAGAAAAAGACCAAACAGTAAAGCAAGGTATGCACAACCCAAAAATACTTGATATTCAAATGAAGATTTTGAAATTCAGGAAGGCTTTGTCTGATGTACTACACATTCTAAAAGACTACAGATGCCAAACTAGATTATTATACTCAAAAAACTACTAGTCATAAAAAAAGAAGAAAAACGCTTTCTATGATATAAAATATTTAAGCAATTTATGACCAGTAAGCCAGCTTTAGTGATGATGCTAGAAGGGATATTCTGCTCTTAAGAGGACTGGTTGTGCTAACTCAAAAGAGCAGAAGGAATTAAATAAACAATTTCATAACAGTTAATTAAAGAGGCCTAATAATCCAACAGCACAATAAAATAACAGAAATTAATAAAAATTATTCAGTAATACTCTAAATATTAACAGTCATGATTCACCAACAAAGGGAACAGATGAACAGAATATTAGAAAATAGGATTCATCTTAAAACTGCCTATAAAAACATATGAAATGATTAATGATAGATACCACTTCAGATAAAAAGATGGAGAAAGCTATTCCAAGCAAATGAAACTAAGAAATAAGCAGGTATAGCTATTCTAATATTTTGACAAAATAAACTTCAAAATAAACTATTAAGGAGCAATAGTGACATTTCATGTTTGTCAATGAAAAAATTCACTAACAAGATATTATAATTATAGATATTTATTCACCAAAGACACTGTCACCTAATTTTATAAAGTAAACACTTTTAGATCTAAAAACATATATTGACCTCAATATAATGATGGTTGGTGACTTCAGTGTACCACTCTCACAAATATAACGGATCATCCTGTCAAAAACCGCATAAACTCTTGAATTAAATGATGTCATAAATCAAATGGATCTAACAGACATTTCCAGAACATTACATTCAGGCAAGGAATACATTTCATCTCAGAAGACCATATAATTCTCTCCAAAATTCATACTAGAACACAAAGCAAGTCTCTACAAATTTAGGAAATCCGAAATAACACCCTAATATTATTTATTATTCTTATTCTTAAAGAATAATAATATTCTTTCAGACCACAAAAAAATAAAGCTAAGTAGTAACAGCAATACAGACTTTAGAAAGTACTCAAACACATGAAAGCTAAGTAACACATGACTGAATGGAAATTGGATCAAGGGAAAATGTGTAGAAATAAATGAAAATGAAAACACACCATACTAAAATCTATGGGGTACAATGAAGGTATTAACAAGAAAATAGTTAATAGCAATAAGTGCCCACCTCCAGAAGTGAGAACTCTCATATTAATAGTTTAATAATGTATCTGAAGCCCTTGAAGAAAACAAACAGAACTCAGAGTAGATGGCAGTAGATGGTAAAAAGATAAACAAAATAAGGGATGAAATTAATGAAATAGGAACAAACAACAACAAAATGCCCCATGGACGTTCTTACAGGTCAGCATTACACAGCAACAGAACAGGAACTAAAACACCCACAAATAAGTGTAACCCTTATCCTTCATCAAAGTTGACTCTTTCTTGGCAGATGGATATTACTACAGAAATCCATCAATGCCCAAAGTGCAAAGGACAGTATACTATGTGATGCCTGGCCCCATTCGTACATGTACAATGCAACCCCTACAGCTAAACCTGTGGGAACATCTTGGAAGAAGGAATAAAAAGATTATTAGAGCCAGAGAACTAGGACATCTGCTTGGAGACAGTGTCTTCTCTATATGGCACTGCAACTGCACCCAGGGAGTCTCCACAACCATCAATTGAGGTTCCTTCTCCCCTCCAGTTTGTGTCAAGTTTAAATAACTAAACAGCACAATAAGCATAAGGATAAGATTTTAGAATGTAGTTAGAAATGGTGCTGGCTTAAGAAAGTTAAAGTAGTATGGCTTTATGACGTCACCAGCTATGGGTCGTTGGATAGGTTTATAACACCAGGTAGGAGTCCCTACTTTTGAACAGTACAACATGAATGGATAAACTAGATTAGATATGGAAAAATCACACATAGCCCTAGCCCTCAATGAAGAGCTACAAGCAAACAATGATTTCACAGAGAGGGAAAAACAGTGATGTCATCTGGGAGGACACGTTACCCAGTGATACTCCCTGGAATCAATACCACCTAGTCATACCACAAAGAATCAGTACCATCTAGTGATACCATGTGTACTCAGGACTGAGATCACTTGATATCAGTACCAACCAGGGATACCTCCTGGAAGACAACACTTTCCAGTGATGGTAGTTGGGGTCAGTATCAGTCAGTATTACAACTTGGAAGTCAATATTACCTAGGAAAATTAAGGGAAAAGTTTAGCTACCAGAACACAATATATAAGAAACTTAATCAAGAGGAAAGAGCCTTATTTCTAAACACATAATGAGTGAGACCTTAGACCCTACTCAAATTGCTCCCAAATTCTAGACATATCCATCTCTAGAGAAGTAAAAAGTGGTTGTAATTACTGTCCTCTAAAGCAACTTCCCTAGAGAGAAAAATATAAAGTTGTATTTCTAAGTGTATAAAAACAAAAAACACTGCCTGCAGGTACAGTTCCCAATTTTATAATTCAACTTCTAATGTTATTGCTTTAAGCTTTTGATTATTTTTGAATGATTTTATTTATTTTTAGATGTTGAATTTATCATCTGAAATGTATGACTGAAATTACATTTAATCTTATATGCTAAAAGGAAAGACCGAGTTGAAGCATTCTTTTCAAGCGTGCTCATCTGAAAAAGGTTTAGAGTATTGCCAAGTTAAGATGAAGGTGGTATCCTTTATTGCTTGATTTGAAAATAGTTTGAGAGTAGTCTGAAGACTTATGTACTATGTACTTCTATTAATTCAAAATCCTTAGTAATATTGCTTGGATCATAAGTAAAATTGATAAGATAATAAATTCAGTCTCAGAAGTACAATGAGGTTTACAAGATGCCTCAATTCTTAAAAAGCCTAATTATTTTTCTTCACATAGTTTTATGACATGAGTTGCAGATGTCACTGTAGGGACAAGTCTTCTGATGAACTGAAGAGTGTGGAGGGTTGCGTGCCGTTTTCCCTTGATTCAAAGAAGGGGGATGTTAGCTACAAGACAGCATTGTGCATCTGCTGCCTGTATTATATTGTCACAAAGTAATCAGAAATGTTTTCATTGTCATGTGAAAATCATGAAACTCAAGAGTTGACCTGAATTCTGATTGTACAGTGTGAAATACACACGATTCTGATTTCTGCAAACAAAACAAGAGGCTGGGAGGGAAGCAAGAGGAGATCACTCACTACACAGTGGGAAAAAAAATCAGAATTTTATCCAGCCAGAGAAAGTATTTTGAAAATACGGTGTTTTACAAATTTTATGATCACGAGAGAGATACTAGAATCCATTTATTGTTTTATAAGTTGCTTTGTGGGGTGTGTTTTGCTCTTTAATGACTCTCCATTTTCATATAAAATATGTTATTATGCTCATTTTCTACATCTTAAAGATTAAGGTGAATGCAGAAATATAATTGTTTTCTTGGGTTTATGGATAAAATTTGCTTTTCTAAATAATACTGTTGTCAGTACTCAAGATACAAAGAGTTCCTGTTTTGAATCACTATATCTATTTTTAACTTATATTGCTTATATAGTGTTGCTATGTCTGTTAACATAAAGTCGCTCTAATTAAAACTGCTTCTAAGAGCTTTTGTAATACAAAAATTTTAAATTGCTTGATATTGCCACTGCGGCAATAATCTTCTATACTTGTCTGAAAGAATTTGTTATTTAATTCAGTAGCTTTAGAAATTGCATTGAAAAGATAGTTGGGTCATTTGCAGGGTGTTGAAGGCAAAGTCATTTGGATTTGTCTGTTTTCATTGTGTTAGTCATGGTTGTCTACTGCTTCTCGGGATTTAGCAACATAAAGGTGTGCAGCACACCTTTATATGTTATTTTTTTTCTGGTTGTTATTTGAATCTATTGTGTCCCTACTGAGTCAATGTCAGTATTGCTTTGAATAGTAAAGGAAACAAGAGACATTACCTTTGCACTATTTTACCACTTCCTTGGGTGTTGCCAGGATTTTCTAACTTACCTAGAAACAGAACACACAGAAGAAATGTGGCTTTTGATCTATATCATCTGTTCTTTTAGGATCTGATTCCAAATCAAAAAAAAGTAATTGCAAATGGATGAGAAAACAGAATATAACCAAAAATAATCTAACTATTTTAATTTATTGATTTTTGTATTTGATAAAGATTTTATTACTTGTGGCAAGCATCTAATCACACCTTTCAGTAAGAAAAATGATTTCAGTGTCACAAAATCACGACACTAGTTCTATACATGGAGTTCCCTGCATTTCATTTAAGGCGCTAATGATGCTGCTAGCAAATATGGTGTCATTTTGTGCAATATTAACAGTAAAGTTGGTCACAGTCATGATTTTTAACACTGATTAATACTAGTGTCCTTGAATAAAGGATAAGGTTGTGTATGATTAATATTTTAAGTTATTGAGGAAATATTTTTTGCTTCCTGAAAGAGACATAAACAATACTATCATGTTTTGAATTCCCCTGAAGAAATACTGTATGAAGACTTCAACTATTATTAATTATAGTAATAAATGAGAAGGAGAAAACAGTCCACTAGGACCTCTATAATATTAACAGAAAAAGTCACCTTAAAGTCATGCCTGGCCACTTTATGTCCTTGTTTTCTAAGAGACAAAACTAGCAGCCTTTTGCATACTAGTTATCTACATAAAAAAGAAATTCTGGGAAATAAATTACATACAGAGATATTAATTAGTTAAGCAATAATTATGTTATTTATAAAATAAAGAATGATCTTCAAGCCTGAATAAAACTGTTTTCTTAAATCTTACCTAAGTATGAGAATTCTTTCTCCTGGGAGGGGCTTTTATTATAGTAAACTTGAATCAATTCTAAAGTTCTTTGCACTTAGAACTTGAAATTAATGGTCAAAAGTTTGCGAGAGACCGTGTTTAAATACATCACCTGTTCTTAGACCTTAAACATAAAGGTCTGTGATCTACAAGAGATTCCTTGTAGAATAATCATATACCATCAGAACTTCATTAAAAATTATATGATATGTCCTACTATAGCAACATTTTTTATAGTTAATGATGCTGTGATCAAAGTGCCCTTTGGATTTTGATATTCATCTTAGGTTGGGTTACATATTATATTCAAAGGTGTAATGGCTTTATGAAATTATGTATAGATAAAGGAAAGTACCAGCAAGAATTCTTAACCTAAATGTCCATGTACTTTCTCCATCCCCGACACAAAGAAATGACTTTCTTGTTTATTTCCAAAGAACAGAGGCATCCATCCTTCTCCTCCTCTGTAAAATATGCTCATGTGGTTAAAGAAAACACAGGGCTGCAATTACTAGTAATACGGGATGTATATCACTTCATCTGACATTGACCTTTCCCATATGCAGTCTCTGCTCTAACATGTCTGCGCAACAAATTCCTGATTCTGCTTTGTATGTACATGCTGGCTGGCATTTTTTACAAATTTTGTTAGATATTACATTAATGCACATGCTAGAAAGATTTTTCAGGAAGCTTTTGTTTGCTTTTTTCTGTTTTTTTTTTTTTAAAAACTTAGTTTGTCCATGTAGGTATTTGGGCATATATGTGTGTGTGCATATTCCAATGGGTGTACATATGTGTAGATGTGTATGCAATGTACATGACAGTCTGTGATCATTCTCAAGTATCATTCTTCAGAACTCAATCGCCATGTTTTTGAGGCAAAAGTATCTCTTTGCCCTGGGCTCTTTCCCTGGGGATTTGCCTGACTTATTCCCGTGTCCGGGGACTTTGAGCACAAACCATTATACCTAGCATTTTTATGGGGGTCTTGGGGGTCAGGTGAATGTCCTCCTGCTTTTAAGCCCTTTATTAAAGGACTGAGCTCTTGTCCTAGGCCAGGTTTTTTTTCATGTTTTTCTTCTCAATTTTTTTTCCAAATTGGCACATTGAATAGCCTCTTCGGTATTAGGTTAGCATATCCTGGGAATGGTAACTGGGACACCTCAGGAAGAACAAGTGCTTTCCCACGCTTACCTAATGTAGCCCCTTGATGAAATTTTCCTTTCCTGATAAACATGTCTGTTAAAGTGAAATATAAAAATTCCATCAATTAACCATATTTAACATTTGAATATTCAAAAAGCAAGTTGTTTAAGTCACTGTCATGCTATCTTGCCAGAGTTACGTGCCTACATCTATTTGATGCAGTTTAAAATGGATTTTAAAAGCAAGTATTTTGTTACAATGTGGTGGTCTGTGGGGCCTGCCATTTTCAATTCCTTTTTAGAGTTTATGTAGCTCAATAAAGTAATCCCAATGAATGCCCAGGGAGCTAAGACACTAGGCAGTATTTCCAAGGATTTTAAATGACTTCATTTTCTTTTCTCCAAGAAAAATGTAAAACACTCAGCTTTCCCCTTAATCCCACTAGAGATTTGATCCTGCGTTGTAGGAACAATGAGAATAATTTTTTTTATTTGGCCTAGTTTTTCTTCCCCTTCTTAGCGGAACTGTTTGCTCAGAATCTGTTGTAAATTCCTCCTTATTGAACTCTGTGAATATGCTTAAAGGTATCTACTTATTTGACAAAAGTTATCTCATTATGGTACTTATGTCATTTTTATTAGTTATTATCAATATAGAATAAAAAGGAAATATTAACTTTAATATTTGAAATAATGCAAGCTACTAACATTAATGGTTATATAAATGCATGCAAGTTTTATATTTATGAGTATATTTGACCTTCAGTACATAATTTATACAAACAGAAAGTATTATAAACGATACATCATAAATATACACATATATCATATACACACACTATAATTTAATATTGTTGTATAATCTATTTAGTACATCTGAATATATTCATGAGAAAAAGTCATATTCTGTGTTTTTAGACTACACTTTAAACAACTATTATATTTTATAATATGTGATGTGTGAGCTTTTACTTCATAGATGTCTGTGCACTGTGTGTATCAACAGAGGCCAAAAGAAAGTTTGAGATACCCAAAAATTGGAGTAACAAATAATTGTGTGTTTTTATAGCCATTGGGAATCGAGTACAGGCCTTCTAGAAAAGAAATGAACCATCCTCAATGTTTTTGATCCTAGATATTCTGACAGGTATAAAATGGTACCTTAGAGTCACTTTAATTTTCATTTTTCTGATGACTGAGGATGTTGAGCAATTCCTTAAATGTCTTTCTTTGAGCCATTTGAGATTATTTTGCTGAGATTTCTCTGTTTAGATCCATACCCCATTTTTAAATTGGATTATTTGGTATTTTGTCATCTAGTTCTTTGAGTTCTTTATCTACATTGGAGATCAGTCCTCTGTCAGATATGGGGTTGGTGAAAACCTTTTCCAATTCTGTAGTCTGCCATTTTGTCTTAATGACTCTATCCTTTGCCTTCCAGAAACTTTTCAGTTTCAGGAGGTCCCATTTATCAATTATTCCTCTTAGCATCTGTACTACTGGTGATATATTTAGGAAGTGGTCTCCTGTGTCAATGCGCTCAAGGCTACTTCCTACTTTTCTATCAGGTTCAGTGTAACTGGATTTATGTTGAGGTCTTTGATCCACTTGGACTTGAGTTTTATGCATGGTGATAGAAATGGATCTATGTTCAGTTTTCTATAAGCTGATATCTAGTTATGCCAAGACCATGTGTTGAAGATGTTTTCTTTTTTCTATTGTAGAATTTTGGCTAGGGATACAGACTATATAAAAAACTAAAACAGAAAATTTGAGCAGAGTTCTAGCATTTACTATGTCCAAATGGGAACCTGGTGAGATCAGCTGCTCATGCCCCCAAGACCAGGATTTTTCTTGATGGACTGAATTCCTCTGAACTGTGAGACAAAATAAATCTTTCCTTTTGTAAGTTGATTTTGTGTTGTGTATCTGGCCATGGGGACAATAAGAGCAACTGTGCTGGTTAGTTCAATCAGCAAAAACCTAAACATATCTGGGAAGACAGAATCTTAATTGAGAAAATGCCTCCACCAGGTTGCCTGTAGGCAATTCTTCATGATGTTTTCTTGATTAATGATTGATGTTGAAGGGCTCAATAATCTGATGGTAAAGAGAGCAAGCTGAGAAAACCATTCAGAGGCAAGGCAGTAAGTAGTGCTTCCCATCAGTGATAGACTGGCACTCAAAGTATAAGATGAAAAAAAAATGATTTCCTTCCTCAGTTGTGATTGGTCATTATGTTTTATCACAGTAATAGAAACCCTAAGACACTGACAGATACTTATCAGGTACTTAAAATACTAAAGGTTATTTTGATCCTTAAAGACATCTTCTAGTCTTGTCCCTATTTCTTGATTTGGTATCCCTATGCCATTACCTCCCCTATGCCATTACCTCCCCTATGCCATTACCTCCCCATGCTGGCAACATGCACTTCTAAGAACATTTAAGAACATGAACTCAGGGATTTTTTTTAAATATCTTGAATCTCCTCACTGAGGTATGAAGTGTGAACATTCTTCTACTCCTTTAATTTATGCTTTTGGTAGTTTATTATTCTCTGAAACTACATGGCTCAGGTTATTAAACATATGTCTTGCTACACTATTAGCCCTTACAATTGTAGGTTTTGTATTTTAGATTCCACGATATCCTTAATGCTTCAATGGAGGCCTGGCTAAGTGAAAGATGCGTTGTCAAATGAGCTAATCTATTGAGAGTCTATTTATGTAAAGCAGTGGAATATTCCAAATGTCTGATGATTAATTGGACTCTCTTGGTGCTTGCAGGCTGATGACTTTCAGTCTCTTTCTAAAACTATTATGAAGTCAAGTTTGCTCTCTGGTGCTGCTTTGCTGTCTTCCTTTGGGACATAAAGGGAAGGAGGAAAGAAGCCTGCAGGGGAAGACTGGTGTTGGTAAGAGCAAAAGTACAACTTGCCACAATGTTATCTCAACTTATCTTTCCTGGATGGGCTGTGTTACTGAAATTAATGATCAATTATTTATAAGCCATACTTGATTGCCATGACTACAGTCCTATCTGTAGGGTATGTGCAGCAACTTCCTGTCTCTACCATTTTTGGAACTTTCAAATTAAAATAAAATTACTAAAATTTGAAGAGAAGAAAAGTTTTCACTAATACTTTTTCTCATTGGCTTGCAGTCCACAGTATGTGTAGATATTCATAGGGATACAAATGTCTGTATAGAGAAACAGATATTTTTGTGCTCTCTCTCTCTCTCTCTCTCTCTCTGCATGTGTGTGTCTCTGTGTGTGCATGTCTATGTGTGTGATTATACATGTGTGTGTATGAATAGACCACAAGTGTCCAGAGGTTAGGGACAGCTTCTAGGCGTTAATTTTCTTCTTCTACTATCTAGTTTGTTGGACTTGTTATTAAGAACCTTTACCTTCTGACATTATCTGCCAGCCCAGGTTTTGAAATTTAATGTAGTTCCTTAAGACCCCTATTTCCACATTATCATAGTGTTTCACAAATCACAGAACCAGTATGATGGTACTGTTATCAGGACACTTGAGAGACATTGTAAGAGGATCAGGAATTCAAGGTCAGTCTCAGATGCAAGGAAGGTTCCAGAGCAACCTGGACTATGTGAAATTGTCTCAAGAAACAAATGGACAAATACAAAATGTAAACTATAGTCTAAAGTCATGAAAAATAAAATTTCTGCAGTATATTTACTGAAATATGACACAATCATACATGACTTTTCTTAGGCAAACAGAAATCTGTTTTGAATTAGCATAGGCATGGATGTCTGTGTCTGCATTCTTATTGTCTGCATATACTTTTCAATGGCAAGAACATACTTTATGAAACATTTCAAGAGTGGCAGCTACATATTTCTATAATTTGATGTATTACACATTAGAACTATTTTTTTTAACTTATAACATCAAATGAAGTCATTTCTGGAAGGCCAAACAGTAAATATCATGCGGATCTTTTATAAAAGTCATTGTAAAACTTTTTACGTTATCCATGTACATGAAAAGTGATCAGGACAATTATCTCTAAGAAAATATCAACCAGAAAATGTGCTTGCTTTCTTCTCTTCAGTGCTTGAAGCCTTGATGAGCATTACTGACGATGCTGTGCTTAATCTGAATTATGAAGACGGGTGCTGCCTTCATTTCATGCTTAACATTATTGCTAAAATACCTTAATTTTGTAACATTGCATATATTCCAGAGTCTCAGTTGTTCTGTTTCAGCGTAATTTCACTCATTGATTTTATCTCAAAGCCATGACGGGGGAGTTCTTTCTGATCATTCACGGCCCAGTGGCGCTTCAGCTTCCACGCTGTCCGCAGGTGCTGCCTCTCCGCACCCATCCCTGAAATACTGCAGAGCAATAAATGTCTGTGCCGTCAACTACCCTATCCTCCAGTAATTAGAAATTACAAACCGTTGATTTCAGATTTGTTTTTCTAAGCAGCAACAGGCTGACATTTTGTCTCTCAACTCATGATTACCTTTACCATTCTAATTCAGTCTTTTCATTTCCTAATGTCAATATGCTGTTTATCTAGCCAGTATGATTTATTTAAGCTCTCATTTCAATGCCCTCACTACTCGAAATTTTACTTTTTCCTCATTGTTGTTTATTTCTTCTATTTTAAAGTCTTCAATAAGTTCACAACCAAAGCACTGCTTCTTGCCCTAGTAACCATAGATTTCGAAAGCAGCCTAACTAATTTTAACCTTTTTAACTTGGTCTCCTAAGTTACTGCAGTGTACACAAACCTCTGTTATTCTGTCCCAAATTCATGGGAGTACTCAAGAATGGAAGAAGAACATTATAAAGCAAATTAATGCCATTTATAATAATTACTATTTGTTCAATAAGTACAATTGTGTGTGTAATTTTGAGTTCATACACAATTACATTCCCAGCATTAGTATTATTAATTCTGCTTTAAAATTCTTGACATAACATAATTATTCAAGCACTAGGCCAATAATCAATGCTTTATGAGGGACCAGGGATATCTCTTTACAAAAATAAAGTGTACTAGTAAACAAAAAAATTACACCATTAATTGATACCATTTCTAGTTTTAGTTATATCATGCTACCATTTAAAAGTATAAGTTTTAAATGATATTAAATGATTAATAACTTAATAATCACAATTCACATATTTATTTAAATATATTTAAACTTATATAATTATACATAAATTATTTATTTATTTTAATTTATTTTTATATGAGTATATATTGCATATATATATACAATTATAAATATTAAATATTTTAAATAGGTATTAAATTATTATAAGCTTAATAATAATTTGTGATGATCTTTGAAAGGAATTTTCTTTCATTCTTGGCTCTTTCTCATTTTTTTATATCTGATCATTTCTTTTTTTCCCATGATATTTATTGAGCTCTACATTTTTCTCTGCTTCCCTCCCTGCCTCTCCCCTCTCCCCTTCAACTCTCCCCCAAAGTCCCCATGCTCCCAATTTACTTGCATACATAGGCATCTTGATGCATCTCATTCATCTCAGTTTATGTGTGTTTGTGTGCATTTGTCTGTGCATGTGTATGTCAGTGCATGTATATGTATGTGAATCTTGGTGTGTGTATGTGTCTGTGGATACACATATGTTTTCCCATATTGTCTGCATTTTACACAAAACATATAATTTTCTTCTGGATGATTGTTTTAAATATTTTTCCATATTATAAACTAACTTTGATCATGTCTAAATTCCCACTACAACGTCTAATTTAAAAATGACCAAATAAGTTTGAATCAATTTATTTTCTTTTTAACTGTTTCATGTTAAATTTAAGAGAACTGAGAGTTTTTTGTTCTTATATTGGCTAGGAAAAATGTTAATGAATGTTTTTAAATTTTAAGTTATGAGCATATCTGTGCTGTATAATATAAGCAAAAATTTGTACCAAAATAATGTTCTTTTTCTTTTAAGCTGAGGTGCCTTGATATAAACTCTTTCAAACTATAGTACAGATATATACAATGTTATTTTCATTAATGTAAATGGAAAATATATTACTAATATTTACATAGGAGAGAATCTATTATGATATACATTACATGATTTTAAATTTTAATGTGAAAGTTTCTTAGCCATATTGTTATGGTTGGAATAAAAGTCAGGAGAAGAAAACGTCTATGTCAGGCAATGACTAGCCAACATTGAACTTCACAAGTTCATACATATTTTAGTCACCATTATCTTCATTAAAAATAATTCCCCACGGTCCCACGGAGCCGAGCAGAGAGGAGCTGGCAACCCTCAGTAGGCCTGCTTTTGGGACCGGGATCCTCGCCCAACCAGCTTCCGTGGATTCATCTGGACCCTGTCCCGGCTGCACCTGAGCTCGGCCCACCCGGGCTGAGGCCTTGGGGGAAGGGCGAGTCCCCTGCTAGGGGGCCTCCTTTGTCCCACCGAGCCGAGCAGAGAGGAGAGGGCAACCCTCAGTAGGCCTGCCTTTGGGACCGAGATCCTCGCCCAACCAGCTTCCGCGGATTCATCTGGACCCTGGTGAGTGGGCCCCAGCCCATCCCCGGGACCTTCTGGCCACTTGGGGCTCCCCTCTGTTGGCTTTGCTGCTTATCCCAACCCTGCTCGCCCCCGGGTATCCCTTCTCATCTGCGTGGTCCCGGCTGCACCTGAGCTCGGCCCACCTGGGCTGAGGCCT
>PVIU01017171.1:0-42718 GCA_004026605.1 Ondatra zibethicus
GCCACATTCAGAGAGTCTGGTTTGATCATATGCTCATTCAGTCCCAGTCCAGGTGGATTGGTGCGCTCCCATTAGTTCAGGCACACTGTCTCAGTAGGTGGACCAGCCCCTCATGGTCCTAACTTCCTAACTCATCTTCTCCCACCTTCTGCTCTTCACCTGCACCTTGGGGGCTCAATCCATTGCTCTGATGTGATTGGAAGCCAGGGGCGGGGATAGAGGTGGGAGAAATTTCATCCGATGGATGGAGATAGAACCTAGTCTATTTGGATGCACACCTTCCTATGCTGGGATGGAGCGGGGAGGGCCTTGGACTTCCAACAGGGCAGGGTACCATGCCCTCTTTTAAGCAGGGGGAGGGAGGAGTGGTGAGGGGGTGCAGGAGGGGACTGGGAGAAGGGGAGGAAATGTAAATTTTTTTGAATGAAAAAAATAAAAGAATATGAAAAAAAATTCTAAGGCATAGTGTTTTTTTTTTTTTTTAGAATTTATTTCCTAATGTAAGCACTGGGAAGCTAAAAGGAGGTAATGTACCAGCCATGGAAAAGTCTTCCCATAAAGTTACTGATAAGTCTGAAAAAATGGTGGGGTATGTTTTAGAAAAGGGTTGATGAAAATCACTAAGCATCGGCATGAGTATTTATCTTTACCTTTCCGTGAATCAGAGGGATCCATACAATTTACATGCTTTTCTCCTACCTTTGATAACAGATAATAAATGTTAAGTGGGACCTCAGCATATATTAAGCTCTTGGATCCTGCCAGACAGCTTCCCTACTCACCCTAAGCATTTTTGTAAACTAGAGAAACAGGATGCATCGCAGATCAATTCAATCAATCAACTTTAATCATAACAGAGGAATTAAGCTGCTTTTCTGGCATGATGCAATAGAGAAAATTGCTTGGATATTTTTTTAAGGCACCAAGCATCCCACAAGAGCTGTCATTTTGCTTTTACATCTGCTTTCTAAATGTATGAAGTCTACATTTTCTTGAGAAATGTACAACATGCAAGGCTGAAGCAGTTGGAGTTCTGGGGTTATAATGAACGTATTTTATAACATTATAACCCATGATCACTGAGTAGAAATATAATCAGGAAGTACAAATCTTTCTTGAGAAAGAAACAGAGGCCCAGAAAGATTTTTTCCTTTCCATTATTTGTTGCTTTTAGTTAGGTCAGTTGATTTTATAGTGACAGTAATTTTAAATGCATCCCTCTCTCCTGTGAGATGCACTCTGTCAACCTTCCTAGAGGGAAGCTGGAGGGTCTGATTGATGGTTAGATGTATGCTCACACATATGTGACCATAAAGGACATGGCAATTCCTCACTGACTTTGGAATGGCTGTATTCTTGTTGTCTTCCTTCCTAACCATTGGAACTAAAACCTTTCTTGCTCTGCAGAATTGCGAAATGAGCTGAGTAAGCACACAGACACAGGAACACACACACATACACCGCTGTACACAATGTTCCTCAAGAAATGTGTTTTTCCACTGAAAATAGTAATTATTTTATAATGTTGGAGAGAGGTAAGAAAACATTTTTGATATATTGAAATAGTGATATTTTAAGTCAAAGTAGAATACTACAAACACAGATAATAAGAAAACAAATATAAAGCATTATAGCTTTTTAAATCTTATATTTGTTCCAATAATACATTTTAGAACACTGCTCAATTTAATCTGCAAGAGACAAAAACGGATTAGCATGTTGATGGTTCATGATAATTGAGAAAATGACAGAAAATAGAACCATGGGTATCTGGGCTTGATGGAGTCTAACTCGATTATGTTAACTGAGGTGGGAACACATGCCCACTGTGGGTGGCCACATCCCCTGGCCAGGATCCTGGACTACACAAATGAAAAAAGGGTCCTGAATTACCACATTCATACATCAGTCTCTGTCTCTGCTTCAAGGGTGTGCACCCTTGACTTTCATCCATAATGGACAATAACCAGAATAATCTGTGTACAAGTATAAACCCTTACTCCCTAAAGTTGCTTTACTCAGAGCAGTCATCACAGAAATATAAATTAAGAAAACATGCAACCCTCCCAAAGAAAAACGAGCCATAAAGAGGATAACGTAAGTATTTCTTACTCGAATAGATTTTCCTTCCCATAGTATTTTTTTCTGCCAAAATATCTGATCTGAAAATGAAGTACCTAAAGAATAAGATAATGCAAAACTACTCTATCATGTTTTGCAGAAAAACCTATTTTGTCTATAGTATTTGAGATTATAAATTCATTTTTAAGTTGTTATTGTTTTTTATTTTCCTACTCACAGGTTGGAAGCAAAGCTACTTTCTCTACCTGACAGGAGTTGCTGACTGTTCAGTTTCTATGCCCTTTCCGTGGCCACAGCACCGACTTCTCCCTGCAGCCCCAGGTAGGTCAGCAGGAACTTTGATTCAATCTATATTCTGCAGCACCAGAATAATGACAATATGAGGTAGATAAGTCTATGTATTGGAGGTTTGGGTTTACTCTATGGAAGTAAAACGTTCAGAATCAGTGGCATAAACCCCTGCCAGCTTCATGCCAATGTCAAGCTTTCTGTCCATTTTAACAGAGAGAATGTTTTCCCAGACATTGCCCAAATTTTCAAATTGAACCAGTTAATGCTTTGAGAGCCTGTAAAAACATTTTTAGTGTCATAGCTTGGTATGTGATTTTTTTTTCAGGGCTCAAACTAGGATTTCAAGGAAAGAAGTGACTTCTCAATTTTCAGACCCAGAGATTAACTTGATCACTCAGTTAGAAGCTGACTGAGAAGTTGGAGAGATTTCAGTGGTTAGGAAGCATCCAGCTCTTTGGCAGGATCAGAGTTTGGTTTTGGGGTACCTCAGACCCCTCTGAAACTCCATCTCCTGGGGACCCAACACTTTTTGTCCCCACAGGAAGCTGCATTCTCTTAAACATACCTACACACAGATGCATATATAGAGAATTTAAATAATTAAGAGAACATGAAATAAGTGGAATAAAATGGGAGCCCTGGAGGTGAGAGAATTTTGGATGACACTGAGGTATGGACACATTAACCAGAAAATGTAACCACCCTTGACCTTCTCAAGTGAAAAACACAGTTCCTCATCACACACCTTTATATGAGGCGGTTTCTATGACTTCTGACTAAATGAAACTTGATGAATAAATATATGGATTCTGCAAATAAATTATTCAATCAGATATCTCTCAAAGTTGAGTCAATAAATGTATTAACTTATATTATGCATCCTTATATGCATTTCTATGTCAACACAATATGAACAAACCTAACCGTATATGATATGATGTTTATACTTAATGACAAAAGTTAAATTATAATGAATTCTCAATTTTTACCATAGCAGTCACCATAAGTCATATTTTTATAATGTGAATATGACCCATAAACATGTTGATTACACTGATGAGAAAGATAGTTATTCTGTAGCTAATAAATTCTGTATTGTAATGTGTTTATTTATTTACTACATAGAACCTGGTTAACATGAGTCAGAATCAGAACTACAAAATGGCTTTTTGAAAAGACAGACAGATGAAAACACCTTCTTCACAATTACTAAATTAGAAGAACTTTAGTGAACCAATATTGCAAACCTGTCATTAAATAAGCTTATAAAGCTAAATAAGAATTAGGGAGAAAACATGGAAGAGAATTAACATGAGAATTCCTACAGCCACTTTTACCTGTTAATAATTAAATACAACATCACGCTTCCTACAAGAGCCTCATGAACAATGCTAAACTTAAAAAATTATTTTATAGGATTTGCTCATATGCTTTGTGTTGTATAAATAAAGATTGATGAAGTCTACTAATTCCAACTATATAAATGCACACAGTAGTGTGTAAAATTAGATTTGACTGGCATGATTTTGTTGATCAATAACAGGAAGAGGCACATTAGGTATTTAAAATATTTAAATGGCAAAAAATGAAAATTGTTATGATTTTATCTGACAACAAACCTCAATCAAATGTGCTGAAAGATAAACATTGGCTTAGGTAGATGGTTCAGTTGGCTTGGGTAGATGGTTCAGTGGACAAGAGTGCTTTGCTGGATTGGCATGGGGATTTGGGTATAGAGGCCCAGCACCCATGTGAATAACTGCAGTGTCTGACCATGTGCACCTGAGTTCCAGTGTGAAAAGTCAGAAGTGTTGTTGAAGAAAAATGGAGAGATAGGACTTGATGGCCATCCACTGGAGATGAATAATCTCAGATTTCAAGTTCAGTTTGAGATACTGTCTTAAGCAATTATGACAGAGAATGTTTCCACAACCACACATCATCATCATCACCATCCCTGTCTCTCTCTCTCTCTTTCTCTCTCTCTTTCTCCCTCTCTCTCTCTCATACACACACACACAGACACACACACACACACACGCACACCATACACACAAAAAAAGGTAAAAGGAATTACAAGCATAATCAGTATAATCGAGGAAAATAAGTATGGTTATTGTGAAGTGTTATTTTATGCTTTGAATTATCTGAGCCATCCTAATGACAATGATGCTGTATTGGTTGAACCATTCCATGCCAATTCATTTCTATCCTTGAAGTTCACCATTAGTGTTGCTTTGCTATCATTTACATTTCACTATTAGTTGGGAAAGTGCACCTCTGTGGTGGTCATCCTGTTTTTTGATACCAAGCATCCAGAACATTTTCTTCTTAGCAAAAGGAAGAAGAAATAAAGCATCCATCATTCTCAAGCCCCCATCACAACAACCTCTTATCATACCCAACCTTACCCACCTTAAATAATGTAGCCATCAACACTAAAAAGGGAAGTACAATGATGTTGTTTCTTCCTGGTTCTTGGAGAAGGATTGCCTTTAAAGTTAAATGCTTATTATTAAGTCTGAAAGGCTGCTTTAATCATTGGTGCCTTTATGTACTATACAAATATTCAAGACCTTTTTACTTTTTCTAACTGCACATTGCTTAAAAAAGAACAAAAGTTCAAGGGAATGTAACCCTTACAGTTTTACAATGGGGAGAATACCAATAGTTCTCTAAGCTCATTCGAAGTCTAAGAAGGCTATTGTACCCATTTTTAAAACCTGATCAAAATTCAGTCTGCTGTTTGTTACTAAATTATGTATCTCTGAAGCATAAATGTGTTGGCTTTGGAAAGTTACAAATTAGTACATTTCCATATGACTTGGGAAAATGTAATTTTAACCAATTTTGTTTGGGGTGAAAAATACTGTTTGCATTATTTTATAGCACAAGGGAGCTGTCAGCCCACATGGTCATCCAATTTCTGTGGCAGAGAGAGCCTCCTTGCATCTCAAATACAGGGCAATAAAGCTTCTGCCTTTCACATTAATGCCACCAGTAACCTATAAAAATGCTTACTTTATACACGTTATTTTGCAATAGAAAATGTAGCAAGTCTAACAAAAGAATTTGGTGCCGTCTTCGATATATATCCCATTTCTCACTCCATTATCTTTAATTCAAAAGTGTGAAACAGCATTTGGAGCTCTCCTGAAACTTATTATTTTTAATCCTTTTCAGATATGCTGATTTTATTGTACTCCAGAGGAGCTCAGTTTGTGCCAGATCATCTCGTTGTCCTCTCCAGTGTTACTAGGCCGTAGTCCTTTGTTCTCCTAATCAGTAGAGGTAGGTATTACTGTTTTCAGAAATATGAATTTGAAGACTGGCAAATAAGCCCTACAAACAAATGGAATTTAGTGGAATCCATTAAATTAAACATGGCTGTATTATTTTAAAAGATAAATGGGTAAGTACTACAGACAAAAACCACAAAGTAGGACAGGTAATAAGAGGACAGATGAAAAAAAAAGAGATGAATGGAGAAAGAGTCTGTAGGAAATAGAAAAGGAGATAGGGAATCAACATGGCATATGACTGTAGTTTAGAGAGAAAACACATCCCATGCCTCTGCCTCTTGAGGGGAACATGGGCTGCTTTTCTCATTTTTATTTAACATGCAAGTTTTAGTCTCCTTATTCAGAAAAGAATGTAACTTTCAAGCTATATCTGTATAACATGTGGTGGTAGCAATTCCACTGCAAAATATGAAATAAAATTTCCTCTGCAGTTGTTTTCAACAAAAATCTCAGAATCATGGGACAGTTACCACAACAAAGAATTATGTGGTGAGAACGTCAGTGTTGCTGAGATGAAGAAACTTTTCTATGCCATTAGTGGTTAACTTAAGAAAGGTCAAGCTGAACAAGTTTCTGATTGATTACATATTTGAAATCACTTTGCATTCCCCAAACAACCATTTGACCCTCAAGTGTGGCAAATGTGTACATTACAGCACAAACCTGACATATGATACATTTTATAGGAAGCAGTGAGTACCATATGCACTAGAGGTATCAATGGATCTTTGGTTGGGAGAGCTATATTTAAAGTAATGGTAGCCTCAACCTCTAAATTCATGTCGATGCATGGACTGTGTTACAGATGAGAAGGTTGCTGTCTTCTAAGATGGGAATGCTTACATGAATATGGGCCAAGTGGTAATTCAGGAAATAACTGTTAATGATCAAGAATAGAAAAAAGGTTTAACTTTGCATTTAGGACTAAATGACATAAAAGGTAGAGAAACTCAGATCATTGGTAGGAGAATCTTTTTTTTTTTCCTGTACTCCTCAGCTACTGTCAAATTCATGAGACTAGCTGCCCCAGTGTATAGGGGTTCTATAACCACACCATACCAAACCAATCTCATTTGAGACCGTGTTTTTCCATCTTCTATTCCTATAAATTACAAGGATTTTCTGTAACAAAATGTTGTGGTAACACCTTTAAAGTCAGTGGCAGTCATTTTGTGTTTCCATTTCTGCTAGGCATCCCTGGCTGGATAGTACTATAGATCATACTTTAGGCAGCGAGGCAGTGAAACAGTCCTTATTTTACAAAAGTAGTGAGTCAGGAAAGCCTGAGGAATAGTTTAGTAACCTGGAACTCTACTTGCTTTGGGTTATGCAACCCCTCCTCTTTTAATAACGCAGTTGGCAGCCTAGTTCTTTACCTGCACCTGCTATAAGCATGTGCACACCTCTCTATATCCCCTTTGGAACAATAGGACAGGTTTCTCCTCTGCTAAAAACAGACATAGAGTTGCTACTCAAATATACTCTCAATGTGGAGAATGGATAGACCCGCCCAGCCTGAGCTGGGTTTGGGTGCATGCAGAGTAAGGAAAAACTTTGTCCTCAAATGAGCGTTCATGGGGCATCTCCTATCTCCAATCTTATGCTTGTTTCATATGTGTCTGATGAAAATCAGGTGCATTTGGGAAGGGTCCATACACAACAGTGTACAGACTGTGTGATCTCAGATCCGAGTGCTATGTTAACAGCACTTCCTGTATATGAAACTCCTCCTTCTCTCGAGTTTCATAGAAGGAAGTTCCACAACTCAGTGACCCTGAGGACCTTCACTAATGGGGCCCAGTGCCCCCTTCCAAAGTATTCTCTTCTCTGTTTCTTTGATCTAAATAAATTTAGCTAGCTAATGTGCAATCTCTGTGGGTATTTATTTTATTCTTGAATAAAATGCAACAGTCTTGAAATAAGTCCACACAATGCCCTGACCACATATAACAGTAGAATCTAACATTGTACTAAGCCATGCATATGTAATATATGTACAAGATAAATCAAAGTGTTATTAAATTTAAATGAAACAGTTTTATGAGAAATATCAAGTTATCTTTAGTAACACTGAGACCCACATTAAATTAAAAATTAGAAGCCTAAGTAAAATCTCAAAAAAATTTTAATTCTTATTGAGATATAAGTAAACAAAATAAACCTTGACTTGATTAGTAATTCAGTCCTTTCTTCTACAACTCCACTATGTCTGAATACACTTTTCCAAAGACAGATAAGCACAGATTTTAATAGCTTATTCTATATTCATGCATATTTTTCTATATATTAATATATCTTCTTATATACTCATATACTACCTTCTCAGAACAAAATTAAGTTAAGGTCTAGAATTACACTATTTTCTTAGACTTGTCTTTGAAATTATATGATTGCACATATAATTACATATTAGAATATATGTTGGACTCTTATTTAAATTAACACACTGTATTCCTTAGAATGAGTGGGTGATTTGTATTTTGAGAAACACTGTTTTGTTTAAAAACAGACCCACAGCCACATCAGAGCAATGGACTGAGCAGAAGGAGGGAGAAGATGAGCAAGGAAGTCAGGACCGCGAGGGGTTGGTATAATTCTGTGCAATCCTTTCAAAGCCAAACAACCTGTATTGACTAAGCTGTGTCTAGTTTCCAAGGAAGTAACACTGGAATGTGTATTGAAGCTGTGGAAACATCTCTATAATGGGAGAGGTGAAAGAAAAATATGAGCAATAGATAACAATTTTAGTAGAATCTGAACTTGTATTTTAATGTCTTTACATGATTTTGTCAAGATAAAAGGATCATCCATATATTTATCATTCAGAAAGTGATATGGGAAGGCATATATAGATCCCCTGAAATTGGAAGCAGACAAGATCGGTGGGCAAAAGTTGGGAGCATGGTTTTGGGGGTAGGGATGAGGGTGGAGTTGGGGAAATGGGAGAGGGGGAAGGATAAGGTAAAGGGGAAGGACTGGGGAGAACTTGGGGGAGTGGGAGGGTGAAAATGGAGGAAATGTGGATATTGGAGCAGGGAAGAAGATATCTACATTAAGGGAGCCATTTTAGGTTTGGAAAGAGACATGGCTCTAGAAGGGATCCCAGGTGTCCACGGGGATGTCCTCAGCTAGGTCCTTGGGCAGCAGAGGAGAGGGGTCCTGAACTAGCCTTGTCCCATAGTCACACTGATAAATATCTTGAATATCACCATAGAAATTTCATCTGATGGATGGAGATAGAGACAGAGACCCACATCGACATCAGAGCAATGGTCCAGTTGAACAGCAGAAGGAGGGAGAAGATGAGCAAGGAAGTCAGGACTCAGGTCCACCCACTGAGACAGTTTGCCTTATCTATTGGAAGCTCACCAAATCCAGCTGGACCGGGACTGAACGAACATGTGATCAAACCGGACTCTCTGAATGTGGCTGCCAATGGGGGCAGACTGAAAAGCCATAGATAATGGCAATGGGACCTGTCTCTTCTGCATGTATTGGCTTTTGGGACCCTAGTCTATTTGGATGCACAACTTCCTAGGCTGGGATGGAGGGGGGAGGGCCTTGGACTTCCCACAGGGCAGGGTACCCTGCCCTCTCTTAAGAATGGAGGGGGCAAGAGGAGGGTTAGTGGGGGAGCGGGAGGGGAACGGGAGAAGGGGAGGAAGGGTCAATTTTTGAATGGAAAAATAAAAAACTAAAAAAAAATAATAAATGCATGAAAGTAAAATAAAATAAAAAATAAAAGTTGAATGTGGATAATATATAATGCAAATTCCAGAATAGGCATGACATTTGCATTCTTAAAGCACATAAATGTTTGAGTTCTTCCAATTAAAACATTTTACACTTTCAGATATATACTTATCCTAAATGAATTTTACAAACTTTAGAAACATTTTCAAATGGAGGGTAAAATATAAACTATTAGAAGATGGAATTGTTTGTGAAAGTACTTTTTGGGACAGAAAGAGATCATTTTTCTCAAAGTGGTACCTAAGTCATTAGAATGTGCAATTGTTCTCAATTTTTTCACACCTTTGCATTCCAGACAAACATGAGGATAAGAGTCCATGTCCACAGGATAGGAATGATTTTGCTCCTGTACGTTTCTGGGAATTTTTGTTTGTTTAAAACATATATATGAAAGCTTAGAAATCCACTGGCATTTGATAGAAGAGAATAATTTAATGCTACAGTGAAGATTTTTCTCTAGACATGTGTGTTCATTAAAAGGATCAGCAGATTCAGCCTTAAATCACTATTCACAAAACCGCCAACCAAATTACAATGCTCAGGCTTGTAGTTCTAAGTTGGTCCAGGCTGGTCCTACTAAGCCTTCGCGTGACATTCTGCAGAAGTTTGGAACACCGAGGTTGCACACAGGTCTTGTCAACAATACCACTGATGCCCTGCTGTATGGTGCTGTCAGTCCACACATGGTGGCTGTTTTGAGTCAAGCCTGTAGCTCACTTGGGTATTATCTCCATGGTAACTTGTTTACAAGGGCTGAAATACAAGCTGAAAATTCAAGGTTAGCTTCTCCTTTGTTGCTGTTTTGATGTTTTTGGCAATCAGAATAATGTGGCTAGAAGACTTGATTTAAAATAGGCTCATGGAAAGCTGAGCCAAAATAAAACTCCATACAGAATGTACTCTCTTCATCTTCCTTTAAAAAAGAGAGATAGAGAATTCAAAATAAACTTTAATCAGAAACATCAGCTATAACACCCTTTCATATTCCAAAACCACAGTCCTCTTGCTGCATTTTGGAATCACATCATGGGAAATAGGTTTAAGCCTTTGCATCTTTTGAAGCAATCATTTCCTTGCGCATATGTTCTTCCTTAAATGAGGAATTTGGTTTGTTTTTTTGACTACCATTGTATTTAAATGAAAAATGAACTTTAGTGCTGTGCTAAATCTCTTTACCCTCCAAGAGGATGAGCTTTGGCATTCTGAAAATGAACTATATTTTTAATATTAGACAATTTACATGTCTCCAAAAATAATTATAAAATGAATCTGGTGGTAATGGTAGTTTAGTTTAATGCTTTTTGTCATTGTGAGAATTTAATTGTTTTGTTTTGTTTGAAGGAACTGTCAATTTTGTTTGTTTCTTAGAATAAGTCATATTTTAAGGAAATCATCAATCTTCAGGCCCTTCGAATAAATTTCCACTAAATAATGTACAGTAAAAGCAATACTATTTTATATTTCCTTGCTTTTTATAACATCTTTATGGAGCCTCATGAACATCTGAATAATTCAACACAACTTCTAAAACTGGAACACAACATCCACTACTATTTTATCATTAAAAGTATCATCATGTAGAATAGTATTGATTCGCAAATATAATAAGGGGCCTATTAGCATAAAGGTGGTGATTTAGGCATAGTGGAAGACAGATTTTAATATACACAGTTGCCTTTAGATTTAGCATTGCTAATGTGGGAGTGACAGAATGGTGATCAGCACATATCTCTCCCCTTAAGACTCTTCTTGACCCAAATTTTCTTTGTCCTCTAACCAAGACAGATGTGTGTATCAAGCAAACAGCATTGGATGTTGCAATAATTTTTCTACTTGCCGGTCACATCCTTAGACTGCCATCACCATGTCTGATACGATAATGTTTCTTAAAAAGAGTGTCTAATTTCATCATTATGGTAATCTTTCCAGGGTGTTATTAACTGCATTTTCTCTCCTCCAGTGACCCCACTGGTGATTTTACAGTTGGAATTTCCAAAGCTGATTTATGTGACATTTTATTTCTTTATCCTAATTGAGGGAAAACAAAAGGCAGCCTCTTGCTCCTCATATTATAGCTCACATATACCTAGTGCTGTATTTTAAAAGTGCTAGCAATAAAAGAATGATAACCAGGGTTTGAATACCTAGCGTATGCATAAATGCTAGGCCTACACTGACATATGCCTACAATTCTAGCATGTGTGAGAAAAAAGTCAGGGGAACCCCTGAATAGACTGGCTAGTTAAGACTAGCTTAATCAAAAAATCTTTGTTTCAAGTGAAAGATCCAACTCCATGTTCAAAGTGGAGAAAAATAATAGACCCCTTAGGTTCATGATGATTTCCATGAGTATGTACACACACATGCACCTGCACATGTACAAACGTGCATACACAATCACACATGTACCTACAAATATGAAACTATGCACATACAAACACACAAAAGTATATACTCACATGTTCACACATGCATGCTCACACACATACATGAACACACACACATGCACACGCACTAACGCACGCATGCACGATTTCCCTTAAATTCTTCACTAAAGTCCTTTCCAGTTTTGCAGGCAACTGTTTACTTCCCTCTGAAACTGCAATCAAAGTTCCCTCTGACCCCAGAAATAATGCTTTTATTCTGACTGCTATTTTGATCATATAACTCAAATGTAAATTTGTTGAATAGTGTCTCTTTATTAAAGACAGAACAAAAGGACTTTATTGCGTCTTGAAGACAGAAACTTAGGCTGGGACTGGAGCTCTGCTTTAATTACATTTACCAGGGTCTTAGCTTTCAATGTCCATCTACTCTTCCCTATTCTGTTGTGAATAAGAATGAGGAGTTTGGTAGCTGCGGTACATTTCCTTCACACATATCAGGTTCAACTCAGAGTTATATACTCTCCATCTCTCATATATATGTGTGTATGTGTATGTGTATGTATGTATGTATGTATATATATATATATATATATATATATGGATAACACATATTTATATTATTCAGCATACAAGGTTTTCTATGAAATAAACTCTTTCAATGACCTTTTGCTACAAGATTGAAGTAACCGGTGGATGACCTCAATTTAAATGAAAAAGTTTGCTTTTATCAATTTACTTCCAACATGGCTGCAACCAGAGACCAATAACATCCTACAGAGTATCACACAGGTGATTTTCACCACACATTATGGGTTTGGTTCTGAAATAAACAGTACAAGAAAAATGTTTTTCCCTTAATGAATGTATACTAAAATAGATACACCTAGTGCCAATGGTGGTATATGAACTGAACTGCAAAGACGGTTATATGTTGTCAACAACACAATTAAGAAACAACATGTTTCTACCGTCAATTAAAGTCACCATTTACTTTAATTAAGCTCACACTGCAAAGTCTTTTTTTTTTTTCTTTTGAAAGATAGAATTTTAAAAATGGTGATCTGGGTATCATACTCAACTTTAAATTTGCTCCTCCATATTTTAGAGAGCAGGAACATTGGAGGGATGATGTAGAAATTGTGGGCTTGCATAATATATGCATGGCATGCCCCTAAAATTATTGTTTTAAAAGTTTCACTAATTTTCAATAGAAATAAATTAATAGCAAAAGAGAGAAAGAGATTAAAAATAAAAAGAATAGGATCCTGAGTCCTCAGTTCTAATGCCTAGCATTTATCTCTGCCCAAAACAAAGAGCAAGCCATGCACCATTGGAGAAGAGGAGATTAATGGCAGTCAAGCATGCTCGTATGGTGCAGAGAATGTGATAACAGTGCTTTTACACAATTGAACCCCGCCAGCTATTTTCCAGGTATCTCCTTTCAAGTGGTATTGTCTTCACAGGGTATTGTTACTTAGTAATTCTTCATTCCTCTTTCCCCAACTGCCAACAAATTATTATTGAAATAAGAAAATATAGATAATCTTATTTTATTTTGTAATCAATAATCAAGAATTAAAATCAAAATACAGCTTATTATTCTCCACATTTACTACTAAATCAATTGCACTGACTTACTATGGGATTGAAACTATTGGAATGGCAGATAAATGACTCTCTTGTTTGAAGAATTAATGGTTATTAGGTCCATCAAGTCATAACAACACCACAATAGTTAAGAGACATGATGAGTTAGTGCTTCCTGACTAAATATTCTGTTTCTCTATACTACCAAACTAGGCAGGAAGATTAGCATAATGCATTGATAGTAAATCAATGCAAAAATATATGTATAGGAAAGGACTGAAGTACATGATAGAGTAAAATAACACAGAGATCCTGAGATTATTATTAATAAAAGCTGGATAGCACATTTTTTTCAGAAGGAAAGCTTAGAATTTTGAATAATATTGTGAATATTTAATTTGAATTGACTTGTATATGTATATACTATTTATATGTACATGTAGACATTAAATATGAAACTTATAGAAATAAGTGTATTTATTGGAAAAAAAGTACAAAATGTAGTGAGTGGAGAAGGACATAGGTAAGGAAGCTGCATAGAATCAAATGAATGATTGGTAGGTCCTTTGGAGAATTTCTGAATTATATCAACAAATAAAAATAAATTTTAGTTCTAAAATGATAAAATGCCTGTTTTTTAAAAAGTGTTGAAAGTATTTGCATATAAATGGATTGGAAGTGAGATTACAGCAACCTGAGAAGAGAATGTATTTGCCTTAATTTTTAAAGAATTAAAACTTGGTTGGTCAGTCAGCATTTATTGTCCTACTGAATACATAAATAAGATTGACTGCTCAACATTTTAAATTGTGAATTTGAAAGGGAGAATAAAATCTCAAGAGCAGAAACAGAGAGTTATTGTAAGATAAAATAGCTTTAAACATCTTTAGATACAACAGAGGAACGAGGCATTTTATAGTGATTCATTAGTTTTATGTAACATCATAGTTTTTAATCATAATTCAATGGTGAGTACTGTTCTATTAACATGATTTAAATTTCTGTATGGTTAAGCCACCACTATTCCTAAAGTTTGTTGGATGTGTGTCTTTTGTTCTTTTTTTAATCAAGCAAAATGATCACTTAACTACATCATTACACTTGAAAGCTCCATTTGTTTGTACAAATCTTTGTGAAAGATCTTGAGATGAACTCACAGCTATTGTTTCCATGTAATTTTAATTTTAAAACAAGTGAAGACACTAGAAATCAATTTAAATAAACTGGTTATCTGCCCCGCGTTACTATATTCCAAGAAAAGCAGCTTTCAAGTTCTTCAACAACATCCACTTTTTTTCCTAACATCGAAACATTCTAGTTCTTGACTCCAAAAACAGACTCTTCAGGTAATTTTAGATTTGGTTAATTATAGACTAGGTTAATTTTTGATTAACTTTTGTAAAAATTTTCACACTTATTTTTGTACCCCAGAAACTAATCATAGTATATAAGATAAGAGAACATAAAAAATTTTATTCTTTGGGCAAGAATGTTGATTGGGAAATACACAAGGTAAGTAAATTCTATAAACAATTTTTTACTGTTAAATGTTGCAACTTCCTCAATTTAACAAATCTATGGAGCCTGTGAACTTTAAATCTTGGACCAGAGAAAAGAATGTGAAGACCAATTGAGTAATCCATGAAGACAAGGCAGAAACAACTAAATCTCACATGAAGCAGGACATAAAAGTTAATTGAAGCAACTGGTGAACACACCAGAAAGACAGAAATGCTTAAAATGCACTTGTAGAATGATGAACTTAACAGTTTGTTACTTTAAAATACTGGCTGTCCGATGGTCACAGTTATCGTCAATCAGCAATAACAGCGCTGATATGAAGAAATGTCCATTTTGATGGAAGCTAATGTAGAAAATAAAAAGCAAAATGAGGAGGAAGGCGGCTAATCAGAAGAATAACCCAGACACAGAAACGTAATCAGAAGTTCTGTAGTGGGGAGTGTCTCATGAACCCCAATGAGAAATGTGAGTATTAAGTTAACTGTATGATTAAGAATACACAGTTCATTAACAGTGGGAACTTAAGACTGATGCATAATCGAATTAAGGATAACGTTGCATATTTTAAAAATTTGTTTCCAGCTACTTTCAATGTTGTATTTTCAGAACCAATCAAGGATACCATCATTCATTTTAAGGTAGTTTGTGACCACACGAAGTAATATTTTGTATTATTTCTTCCTCCAACAAAATGCATTCAGGAAAAAAATTTGCTGAGGCCTGAAATACATATTTCCCCTGAAGTTAATTAATAAGAGCCATAAAAAATGGGTTCAGGTCTTGAGTTGGAAAGAAAAAAAATTAGTAGATTAGTATAATTAATTCCTAAATCTTCTATACATTTAAGGGACTGCTTACATGTGCCAATAAACTTTTGGCTATGTCCCAAACAGTAAGATGCTGGATTTCTTAGTTCTGTTTTTAATTTAACCATAACATTATCCCACAGAATCCTCTAAGCACAGAGTTCGGTAATGGCAGCATGTGTTTTCTTAATTGCATCAATTCAGACATTTTTTTTCTTTGAACATAATTTGAATCTCAAAAAGTATCTGCTATCTAATTTTCTTTTTTTAAAATAAATGTTTTGTTTTGTTTTGTTTTAGGGACAAGGTTTCTTTGTGCAACATTCCTAGCTCTCCTGGAACTAACTCTTGTAGACCAGTCTGGCCTCGAACTCATAGAGATCCGACTTTCTCTGTCTCCTGAGTGCTGGGATTAAAAACACTGCCTGACAAGAAATTGTTTTTTTGCCTTTTTGTTTGTTTTGATTTTTCAAGACAGGGTTTCTCTATGTAACAGTCTTATCTGTCCTGGAACTCACTTTGTAGACCAGGCTGGCCTCGAATTTACAAAGATCTCTGCTTCCCAAATGCTGAGATTAAAGGTGTGTGCCACCACTGCCTGTAATTTTCTTTCCTATTTGTTGATTTGGATTACCTGCTAAAAGTGCTCATAAATCATCTGCTGGTTGCCAGTCAATTTTAGGAAACAAGTTAATTGTTAAAAATTTCATGCCTTATGTCATAGCTGACAATATTTATGGTTCAGATGGAGTACAGACACGGGGGAGAGAGAGATGGCAGAAAATACACACATAGCAGACAAATCCTGCAGTTAGAAGAGATTCCTGCTTGCAAAAGAAGCGGGATGAGGAAAATATGTCCCCAGTTAAATATAGAAGGAGAATGTTGTAAAAATGCTTCCTGACAGTCACCCAAATCATTTTATGTGAAGATTTTGAACTTGTGATTTTTCTCTTCAGGAAAGATTATTTTAATAGTTTCCCTTTAACTATTTGAATTAGAATATTTGCATGATTGAAATTGATTTCATTGAAGATGGAAAGGAAACAGTGGATATTATAATCAACTCATAGTAGAAGCTCTGATAAAGAAAATTCAAGTTGAAAGTGCAAGAAAAATTGAGTAAACAGGTCATACTTATTTGAATACCAACATAAGGCTACATTTTTGTCAATTTAAGAAATCCTTTACTTATATATTTTTTATTTATTTAGTAATTTAATATATTTACACAGTCATTTTCTTTACCAAGTTCCAGGGTGCAGAAACATGTTAAGCATTTCCTGAGCCAGGTTTAAGAAACGGCTAAAGCTAAGGCTATACCTCAGATAGTAGACAGCTTTCCTAAAATGAAGAAAGCCCGATATTTGATCCACAGCAGCCCACAAACGAGGTTCAAAGCTGCAACAAGCAACTTCTAAGTAGGATAAATGAGACCATTTCTTAAAGCAAATAAAATCAAGCTAAATACCCATAGGGTCACTTTATGTGAAGAAAAGCATGGACAATTTATCTGATGGCTGCTGAAAGCAGGCCAGGCCACAGAATACATCAACCAGTGACATGAAACATGAAAAATCAGACAAAGGTTTAACAAGACCCAGAGAGCCTAAAGGATACTGTTTAGTTTAAAATTATCTCTAGGTGCTTTGTGAAAATATATGCAAATGAAGACACCACTGACAAGCGCCTCTGAGCCATGAGTCCCTGGCTAAATGTAAAGTGACTTACAAACAATTTCAATCTCGACATCGCACCCAAGGGTTATGTAAATTGATCAGAAATGTATAGAAGCCTTATTAGCTAATGGGGTATAATTGTAAGATCTAATATACTGGGCATCTACTAACTTTTCATCACAGACTTTGTATCATTTCTAAGTTAAATAAACAAACATAAGCTAACACCAAGCTTTGAAGAATGAGGGTCAAAGTCATGAGGTCTATCAGCATGTCTGAAATTTCCCAACAATTAAAGCATATTACATACAATATGTATTATTCAAATTTGAAACTGAATACAAGCAATGAACATTATTTTTGAAGGTATCAAGAAAGTATTGGACTTAAAAACACAGTAATAAGCTTTAATAAATAAGTTCAAATATATTAAAGAAAAATAAGTTTAAAGAAGAAAAAGAAGATGTGTTGATGAACTATCCAATAAATGATATACCAAACAGGTGGAAAGTAGAAAGAACAAGTAGAAATTCTTTCATTGAAATTGGGGTAACTAAAGTAAAGGATTTCATAAACAGACCAAAATTTAGCCTTATGTTGGTTTTCAAATAAGTATGACCTGTTTACTCTATCTTTCTTGTATTTTCAACTTCAATTTTCTCTATGAAAGCTTCTAGTATGAGCTGATTATAACATCTGCTGTTTCCTTTCCATCTTCAGTGAAATCAGCTTCAATCATGCAAATGTTCCAATTCAAATAAAGGAAAGCTATTAAAATAATCTTTCCAAAAAAGAAAAAAAATAACCACAAAGTCATAGATGACTCAATAGTAGAGTAAGTAATAAAAATAATGGAGATGATCAATGTATCCATCTGATTTTTGAAAAATAAGGGCAGAGAGTTATAAAGTAGTGAGAGTATTAAGTGACGTAGTGCAGTAGTTGAATTAACATGAGAGGATCAAATGAGGAATATATATTAGCTACTTTTCTCAGTTACTCTGGCAAAATACCTGACAAAAGCAACCTAAGAGGAAAGGGCTTATTTTAGTGTAGTATTCGAGGGTAGATTTCCCATGGTGGGTCAGGACTGGCAGCAGGAAGCTTAGGTAACTGGTCTCATTACAGCCACAGGCAGGAAGCAATAAAAGATGAATGCAGATTTGCATTTTGTTCATTAGATTTTTAGGAATCAAGTCATGGAATGAGGCTGCCAATGTTCAAGGTGGTTCTTCTCACCTTATTAGCTTAATCCAAAAACTCTCTGATAGTCATGTCCAGAGACTGTCTCCCAGATGATCCCCAATCTTCTCACTTTTACAAAAATTTAACCAACACAGTGTAGAAACCATTCTCATCACCCCAAACATCAGTAAACCACAATAAGTTGAGTACCAAAACATCAATGCCTAAGCACATCACAGAGTTAAAAGACACAGGCAAAGAGACAACCGTTACAAAAGAGAATTGACCCACCGTGGATGATGTTGGACAACTGAGTACTAACCAGAAACAAAAGAGGATAGATTGTGGCTAGTGACCCAAACTTGATTGCTGAAAAGAGACAAAACCAAATGAGCAAATTATTTTTCACAAGCAAAGGAAAAATGAACACATGCACAAATAAAGACTGTATGTGTTGCTTACACTACTGCTGATGGTGAAACTAAAAGTTTTAGGAAGATAAAAGCAGAAATTCACATGCATGACTTAAAAATGTGTAAATTTGTCTAAAGGAAAATGAAACTTTAAAATAGAGCTGAAGATATCTCCATTTGCCTAGAATTATTTTCTGAAAATTTATAAAATGATAATGGGGCTGGAGAGATGGCTCAGTGGTTAAAAGCACTGCCTGCTCTTCCAAAGGTCTTAAGTTCAATTCCCAGCAACCACATGATGGCTCACAACCATCTGTCATGAGATCGCGTTTCCTTTTAAGGAAGAGACCTGGTCAGTCGTCCTCATCAACATAGGCCATATAACCCAATATGGACAACTTCAACAGAACCACCATACATGGGCTGCCCATGTATGTTTTACATTGTCAGGGCAAAAATTTCATTCATTAATTTCATATGGAATAATACATGTGAAACTGTGTATTACATGTCTAAGAAGCAATACACATAACAGATCAAGGAAACAAAGATATAACTATATTATGCCTTGTTAGAGTGGGCAATGACTGATGGTAATTCAAGCAGATAGAAAAGTTGATCATTCAAATTGACCTCTCAAATGTTGAAGCCAGTCTTCTCTTTGTTCCCTGACCCGTCCATATTGGACTCCAAGATGGAGTCCGGAGCACAAATTCATCTCAGTTGATCTCAGGGCATTTGTGCCTTCTGTCACCTCTCCATGAACTGATAGAAAGGGCTTCAGAACTGCTGAGTTTCACTTTTATTTTATGTGAAACTTTCATATATATTTCATATTTACATATGAAAATCAGTCATATATATATACATATATATATATATATGAATGAATGAGAGTGGGTGTGTTAATAATGATTGGACCCAGATCTTTCTACATGCTAGGTATGTGCTCACTGAATTTTATCTCTCACTTATTTATTTTATTTTATTAAGTTAAAAAATACCAATCCAAATTCTCACTCCCTCCACACACCCTCCCACGCCCCCCCCCCAATGCTAAGAGAGGACAAGGCACCCTACCCTGTGGAAAGTCCAAGGTCCTCCCTACTATATCTAGGTTGAGCAAGGTATGCATCCAAAGAGAATAGGATAAAGAAAGTGTGCCACATCTACACATTAGAGTACTACTCAGCAGTAAAATAATAATAATAATAATAATGACATCTTGAATTTTGCATGCAAATGAATGGAATTAGAAAACACTATCCCGAGTGAGGTAACCCAGACCCCCCCAAAATGAATATGGTATGTACTCACTCATAAGTGGATACTAGCCATAAACAAAGAACACTGAGCCTATAGTTCTCCCCCTTATTTTTACATTTTATTTAGAGATGGGATCTCACTAAATTTCCCTACTACATTGTATGCAGTCTATATTTCAAAGAGACCTTCAATTTGAGATCCTCCTGTGTCAGCCTATAGGGTAGAAGATATTATTAGCTTGTGTTATCGGGCCACACTCATAAATATTTTTTATTTTATATTTTAGGTATTAACATTACTGCATAATTTTCTCTTTCTATTTCCTTCTTCCCACCTCTCCCATATACCCACATCTTGTTCCTCCTAACTCCAAGGACCTCTGGCCTCATATATGCATACACACAGACACATATATTCATATGTATTTTATTAATAATTTGAGTTATTTTAATTTCAATTGTTTTTATTATGTAATAAATGTTACTTTATTACAATTTGAGTTCGTTATAAATAAATGTAAATATCTAGTCATCATTTACTTACCTTACTACTTACTTTTGTTTATCTATTACAATATTAATATATTTCTTAGTTACTGTTTTTGTTAATTTCTTACTCATTGAGGAGCTAAAATAATTTGGATATAGCCATCATGAGAAATGAAACCCTATTTGACAAGCACTATCCAAATAGAGTGTGTTTCTCAGAAGAACATGAGTACTCTGGAACAAATGGGAGAAGGATGAAACAAATTATATCCTGCCTGAAGCCCGGAGAGCAATTGACAAGTACGTAGTTCAGCTTCATATTACAAGGTATAATTCTGTGCAATCCTTTCAAAGCCAAACAACCTGTATTGACTAAGCTGTGTCTAGTTTCCAAGGAAGTAACACTGGAATGTGTATTGAAGCTGTGGAAACATCTCTATCATGGGAGAGGTGAAAGAAAAAGATGAGCAATAGATAACAATTTTAGTAGAATCTGAGCTTGTATTTTAATGTCTTCACATGATTTTGTCATGATAAAAGGATCATCCATATATTTATCACTCAGAAAGCGATATGGGAAGGGCATATATTGTAATTTCAGAGTTTGTATGATTTGAATTCAATTAAATATGCTTACATTTTATACCAAACCTATCGAAATTTAACTGTATTTTTGGTTATTCAAAGGTACTATGATAAGTGATACTAGGACTGTGTGTTTGCTCTACCTGCCAATAGTAAGCATGGGGATGCCACCTAACAGGCAGGACGAGGACACTTTCTGCTGTGAACAAATGCTTGAGTATTTTGAATAGAAGCATTTGCAAAAGTCAAGCCATAGGAGGCCTGGAAAGAAAAAGGAGCAAGTGTATAAAATAAGACCTCTGTTTGACTTAATGACAATACAAATATATAATAAATAAAAATAATGTAAAAGAAAGAAAAATTACATACAAAGGAGATTGCTTTTCTGCTTTAAGAGTGATACTCAGCAGGGAATTCTACCCCCCAGGGGATATCTGGCAATGCCTAGAAGAATCTTTGTTTTTACAAGTGGCGAGTACCGTAAGACAGCCTCTCTCTCACAAAACAGGAGGGTGTGATCTAAAATGCCAAAACATTAAAGATGGAAAAGCTAGTACCAGTATATCCCAAATGTTTAAGAATACATTTTTATAGATTTCATCTGACTATGATTACTTACCAAAAAAAGCATTATGCTAAATATGGAAAAATCCTCAATTTTTTTGAGGGGGGAAGATAACCACATAGGGCTGGCTGACATTCAAAAGCCAGATCCAAGTATAATTTTTGTGAAGGTTAATTTTTTTTCAACTTCATCCAAATCAAGATGGGATTTGTCTGGAGAGATTACAAATTCTGGCCATTCTCTGACATGCTTCCTTATCTATTAGAGAATATATAACAACCACTGGTCAGCAATAGATCCCCTGTCTATTTGCTCTCTTCCTTTCCCTCAACTCATTTTATCTAACCTGATAGAAATAAAGCAGAGACAGACAAGTTGTGTATGAGAAAGGGAAAAAGCTGGAAAGAAATTGAAAAACTAATCCACTGTGATGCCAGACTTCACCAAAGACAGTGTGCCAGGCCTCGAAGGAATGTCCTTTAGAAAGCTGACAGCGCAGGACTGTCTTTGATAGAATGACAAGTTTCACTTTCAGATTTTGAAGGCACTTATAACTGTATCAAAGAAGTTGTTACCCATTAAGATAGCCATGTCTATTTTTAAATTAGCATTTCTATGGAATTTTTGAGATTGTCAGTCTATGATGCTGTCTGACAGTGACAATATTTGCATAAGGTATTTTTTTTTAACCTGGGATGTACTGTTGCCAACTGAAATACAGAAAAATGTGAGGAAATGGTAGATTATTCTTGGCGATCATCATGCCAGAGAATATAACAATTGGATATACTTTTGACAGTGTTCAAATTAAATAGCTTGATGGTTGTTTATTCATAGAATCAATCTTTATAATTATTGTAGCCATATCTTCAGCAGTCTGCCACAGTTACAAGATGTAGAAAAAGAAGATCCAGTTTATATTGTAAAATATAATAGTCACTGCTTCCACTTTAGCATAGTCCTTTTCCCCACAAACAGACAAAGTTATTTGGTCTCTGTCAAGTTTGAGGTAAGCATTCTCACCTTCTTCACACAGTCTAAAATAGTGTAGGAGCCAAGTAGCCCTAATCCTCTTTATTGGGAATTAACCTACACCCAACTGCCTTTGTCTGTTTTCATAGGAGGGGCTGATAAACTGGAGGTCAGCCTCAGTCAGATGTGCAACCAGAGTCACTGCTGCAGCTGTCCTCTGTGGACAAATACTTTGTTGCTTTCATCCCACCTTCTCAGTTCTTATTTTGAAAGGGGCCATTGCATCTTTTTCCACTTTCAAATTCCAGTATCGTATTTCATTATTTTACTTTCTTTCAAGTAATGAGAGTACTTTCCACTTCACTGACAACTTTAAAGAAGGATTCTATATAGTTCCAGGGCCACATGGGGCCACCTTTTCCATTGCACTCATGTCTTCTAATTTCATACCTGCCATCAAAAGTTCCTGTTCCTATGCAAAGCATCAGGATATGCACCTGATATCACATTTGCTTTCTGCTCAGGACCATAATTGCTGCAAAACTCCAGATTAAATCTTTGTTCTTTGCTGGTCATTTTGCACAGTCAGAATAATTTACTTTTATTTTGGGGACACTAAAACACTTTCTCTTAACACACTCTTCCTACCTGTTACTGTCACTTTCGTTGCAGTAATGCTATTCTTCAATCAGTTATCTTTATTCACTGTTTGCTAGTCTTCTCTGACTGGTCATGCCCACAGCTCCATTGAAATTGCACTTGTCAGGGTCACCAATGCCTTCCAAGTAGCAAAATCTCATAGTCACAGTTCACTCCTCACCTTGACATCACATTTGGCACAGTTAATTACTACATTCATTGATACCTTTCCTTTGGTTGTGGTCTTACAGATATAAAACTTTTTTGAATTTCTTTATATTGTATTATCCAGTCCTTACTGGTTTTCTCTTCCCTTTGATATATTCTAGTAGAGTGAACTTCAGTTTAAATGGTGAACTGTTTCTATTCTATGTATAGTAGGGACAGCTCGGTGATCTTATTTACTAGTTTAAGATTGCTTGTATGTTCCCAATTCTAAAACATGCATTTATAATTTGTCAATGATTCATGCCTTTGAGTTGTGACCTATCTACTTACTTGCAACTAAACTTATGTTTTCAAGATAAAGAGCTATTTATTTACCTTCTATAGCTCACTTCCCAATCTAATTAGTATACAGATCTTGCTAATGCTACATTTTGAATATTATCTGGATCTTATTTTTCTGATTATGGTGAGATTGTTTGTGCCCCATCAATAAAATATGGAGTGAAATCTTGACTCTTCCAGTAGCTGTGAATGTGATTTTAGGCCAAATGAAAATAAGGACATAGGGTAAGCATCCTGTGAACCTGATTATAAAAAGTGGAAAATATGAAGCAGAGACATGATATATGCAGTTGGTATATTATCAGGAAAAGCTGGACTGATATGAAGCTGTCTCACAAGGCAGGATGACTGGAAAACTACCGTGATTTAAGAGAGAAATAGAACAGGTATTCCCTCTTGATCTCAGAGAGAACGTTGACAAACAAGATTTGTGATCTCAGATTTGAACTTACCAAAGTAGGAAGACAATATATCAATCAATACATTTCTGTTCCTTTGAATTGTTTAGTTTTCAGTATGCTATACTTGTCAGCCCAAGCTATATAGCATTGTTATATACCAGCCTATCAATGGGAAGACTTCTCGTTTCTTAATGACCGCCAGTTTCCATTCTTACCCTACTGTGAAATGACTCTCAAAAAACCACTTAAGAATATATTTCCCCTGTGAGTATCCTTAAGCCGCTGCTCCTTTTATTCCTAATGAAAACCAACATTATTATCACGTTCTAGAATGCATATCATGATTGTCCCAGACCTTCCAGCTTTGGCCCTTTATTCTTTTGGATTCCAACCTCCCTGTTATAACTATCTATGCTGGGTGACCATTGTCTTGGTTTTCACTGTGCTGAGAGACTTACTAATATTTCTGATGGTCAAGGTATTCCAGGAAAATATTTATTTACAGACTCTGTTGAAGTTAATTGAATACCACAGAGCCCTCCATAACAGGATCTTTGAGTTTCAGTTTAGCTATCCTTAAAATGAGGTTAGTAATCTACCTATTTTATCCACTTTATTTGACTTCTCTACCTCTCTTTACGCCTTTACTTAAATATCTTGCTCTTCTCAAAGTCTGTTTAAATTATACTCTTTTTTATTTTTCTTATTGTTTAGGATTTTTTCTTTCTTTTTTAAAAACATTAAAAATAAAATCTTATCCAATACATGCATCCTGAGCCTCCAAAAGATAGCCCCAGAGCACACAATAAAATGAGGCATGAACTCTCCTTTCTGGGCTGTACAAGGCAACCCAGTAAGATGAAAGGAAGCTCAGAGACAAGCAAAAGCATCAGTCACCCCCACTCCATTGCCATGAGTCCCACAAAAATCCCAAGTTATCAGCTCTAACCTATAAACAGAGGCCTGGATGCAGATTTATTCAGTCCCTGTGTCTCTTTAGTGTGGGTGTGAATCCATGTGAATGCGAACCCTACTTAGTTTATTTAGTGGCCTGTGTTCCCCTGGTTGCCTAGATGCTCTCAGGCTCCTAGATGCTCTCAGTATCCCACCTACTCATCTTTCTCAGAGCCTCCTGAAGCTCCGAGAGGAGGGACCAAATGGAGACCTACAATTTGTGCTCTCAGCAGAATGCCTGGCTGTGGGTCTTCTTAACTTCTTATCCCAGACTCTGTTTCTTTTTATTTCTAGTCCGTAAATCACTTTCTAATACAGCATATAATTTACCCAGGCATTGACCACTACATTTTGTTGGCATAACTTATAAAAAGGTGAGCTATAGAGGGAAATAGTTTGATTATCTCTGATACACCACAGATATTTGTTAAAAAATTGTCACAAATAAATTCTAGTACATTTTAGTAAATAGAGAAACTTCACTTGTAAGCAGATTACTACAACAACTAGTTTGAATATAAGCAAAATGCTGAGTAGTAATGTAGAAGTATGAATTAATATTTGTTGGAATATTTACAACAGAGCAGGAAGAAAAGGTATGCTGCGTATGTCTACATTCTTTCTTCACATCCATGTACCTCAGTTCATCTCTCTTCAATGCAATAGGATAGGACATCTATTATAGCCTGTGTGACAAGAGTACTCCTTGTCTTCCCTCTTTCTCAGGTGAAAGAAATCAACTGATGTGAAAGAAACTGCATGGCCAAAGATGGGGAATGAAGTAAAGGTGTTTGTTGTTGTTGTTGTTGTTGTTTTTACCTTCATATTCATTTCCACTGCCCTGGTAAATACATAATTTTTTAACAATCACAATTGCTGTCTGGTCTACTTTCTTTGCATACAGTTATTGCCCAGTGTCACATATCTCCTATCTTTATTTGGACATGGCAGGATAAATATTACGTTCTATCCCTGTCTCCTTCCTTCCTTTTCTCCTCTAGATATGAATATGGGCATATCACTTTTTATTCAACTTTCTTTGTTACATTGTCTGCTTTTATAAATTTGACACACCAAGTTTCCCATTGGCTTACTACACTACACGCATGAACATGTGTGAATATATGTGTGTGGGCTTCATAGTATTTTTAAATTAAACATATGTCAACATGAAAAATAAAATTAAAATCTTTGAAAATAATTCTGAGTTCTAAAGGATCTTTTTGGCTTCTTAGATTATACATATCTATATCTTTATATATATATCTATGTCTTTGTGTTTATATGATAACCATATTCAGGTTCTTTTGATGTGATACTGAGTGATTCAAAGAAGAGTTTTATCAGGTTTTCACCCAGCACACTGTAAAATTAAACTAAATTGCACCTCTGGATCCTATTTTGCTTCCCTATCAAGGATGTGTTGGAGCTAAGGAACTGGCATTATGTGAAAATTCTTGGACAACTAACTATGCTTAGGGAGTTTCCTTATCTACATTTTAAATTTTAGAATTCTGACTACATTATTTAGATTACCCTGGATTTTTTGATGGCAAAATCTGATTAAAATATCCATATGAGGAATTTGCCCAGCATGGTTTATGCCATGGTTGATGATAATACCAAGCAATTAAAGCATGCTGAACACCCAAGTTTGAATAATTTTATGCCTTTAATAGCACCACAACAAAATTGCTAGGATAATAAAAGAATTCATGTAAAGTATCACATAGACCATTTTGGTTGAATATTTGACTCCTTAATTTATTCCAATGACTTCAATTGACCCAGGGAAAGAAAATATATAGAGAGAGTAAAAAAAATAATTGTGGTAAAAATAAACACCGAGGAAATTCCATTTGTTTCTGAAGATGACTCTCACGTAATACTGTAGTCCTATTAAGAGCTTGATGATCAAATTAAGAAAGGGAGTTCAGGATAGGTGTGTAACACCAGCACATAGTTAAGGAGCAAACACGTAGTATTTACAGAAAGAGAACATGGCAAGGCTTGTATCAAAGTGACAAGAATGCCATCTAAGGAGAGCTGCTGTTCTTTGAAGGAAGTTGTCTGGTCTCTTACTTGGTATACTAAGGATTATTTATGACAGTCTTTTGTAAAAGTTATTTTGACAGAAAAGTCAAAGTGAAAACTTAAGCTATGAACATGGCATGTTGCAAAAATGTAATAAACATGATGAAATATGCAATTCTGTCACTCTTTTAGACCAATAATTCTATCATTCATGTGTATGAGCAAAAGGACGTATCAAGAAGGAGGCAGGATATATGAGGTGAATAAAATGGTAGGTTTAAGAGGCTCACTTAAATACCCATGTTTAAGTAATGTAATGGCATGGATAAAAGAAAGAGTATAATAAAATGCAGAAGTAAAATGGCATAATGAGATGCATAATTGGACAAATGTAACGATATGCAAAGGAGAAAGATGTAATACGATACACATTCTTGAGGAGTGTAATGAGATGCATAAATAGAAAGGTGTAATGAGATGTGCATGTTTAAGTAATGAAATGAGAAATATAGGTTATAATAACATACATGAAAGTAATTTAGTAATAAGATATACAAGGGAAAGGCTTTAATGAAACTCACGAATGGAAATATGTAAAGATGCTTAAAGGAGATGTAATGAGATGCACATATTTGAAGGTTAAAATGAGTTGCTTTAATGGAAGTGGGTAATGAAATGTATATGTTTGAAAGGTGTAATGAGACACATTAAAGGCAAAGAGTATAAAGCATTTCTCTCCTATGGAGAATAATGGTTTCTGAAAGCCTTGAAGAGACATCATCTTAAGAAATTTCACTATTACTACTTTAGTATACACTGAGTGTTATCAGCAGCTCTGTCATTTCCACATCACACAGCACCTCCCAGGGGCCTGACTTTATTTTTGTATATATGCTTTAAAACACAGCCCCAAGCCTACAGCCACATTTTCGAACAACTTAGGGATGATACTCATTATTACCCATTAACACAGGAGGAGGAAGGGTGTAAGGAAAAGAAGAAACTTACAGCTAGTGAGCCTTGATTTCCTTAAGGATCTATGCTGGGAATCTTTGAGTAATTGAATGTTACGATCACCTTTGCCTTGTCTTTTGACAATTTCAAAGGAGTGATCAGAGGTTATCCTAGTTGCTCAAAGTCATAGGCTAGCAAGTATTAGAAACGGAGCTGCAAAATATTCTATCAGGCTTTGCAGTGCCCATTTCTAGCTTCCTTCCTATTTTTCTATCTATCTGTCTGTCTGTCTATCTTTAAATATAGCTATATATAGATATATATTCTTTATTTGTATTTGGTTTTATTTTTCTGGCTAATTACTGTTGATTATAGTTGAACCACCAATGGGGCTTCATTAACACCTCAAGTCATGAATGTCACACATTTACACAGCTAATAATTTTGCCAGGAAATGGTAAAGAATAACAGATCACCAACCTTTGAGACGCTTGAAAAATATAAACCTCTGTTGGCTCTCTAAACAAGTTTGTTTCATGCTGTATCCCATTTAAAAAATATTTCATGAGATATGAATTAGAAATTCGGGTGAAATAAATAGGTGATTTTTTACAGTTAAGCCGAGAGTTTTGAAAAGTCCCACTAGGACTTTTTTGAACAGACTCTTATTTTCTTAGTTGATAAATCTAAAAAGAGACAATGAAACCATGTTAACTATCACTTTAAGATATTTGCGAAGAGGTCCGTATTTTGTACCGTGTCACAGACTGATTTCAGTTTTTTTTTAATAAGAACTAAATGGTATTAATCTTAGTAACATCTATTAAAACAAAATAAAATAATTTATATATGGTTTAACATATACTATTTATATAGACTTTTCCATAATCCACAAGAGAAAGTTAGTGAATATTTATTTTTCCAAAGATTAAATCACCTGACTGAGCTATTATGTGATTTTAATTTTTTTTTTCATTTAGCTGGTGGTAGTTTACATTGATAGACTGACTGAAAGGGGGAAAATCCTAGAAAAAAATATAAGGCAAGTTTTCTATGATGGTTGCAGACAGTAATTCATTTCTGGATTAATTGCTTACAGAATAAAAAAGGCATTAATTGGAAGAGAGAATGAATTTTTATAAAATGCGAGTACCACAATTACTTCCCCTTTTATTGACAGAATGCAAATTAAACCAAGTACAACATAAATTTATGACCTTTCACCCTCACAGTAATAACTTTTCACAACCTTAATCAATCCATCTAATATAGCAATTATCATCCCACCCATATTCCCACTGGAGCCCATGATTATTTCTGAATAACTGCTTATTGTTCAATTAAGAGTCTATGAAAAGGGGCCAAACATTGGTCACTTTCACTCATTAAAAATTTTAGGGTTTTGTCCTGAATATTTTTCCATACAGTTGAGGTTCTCATTAGTAATTAATTATTAAAACTCATTCACCATTCAGTGGTGAGCAGAGAAGCAAGCTCACATGCGAGGCCTGGATGAGTATATTCAAATCAATAGGTTTGTTTATGTTTAAGAAAACAAGGGTAGCTCTTTTAGCAGAGCTAGCACAAAGGAATGATTAAAAAACATTCACAGAGTTTGTTTTCTGAATTAATACAACCAAATAAACAAACCTTTCGAATGTGTGGTTGAATGATACCTACAGTATATGCCAGATTTTATTTTCATGTACCAGCAAAGACCATTTGAACAGAACTTCTAATCCTCAGGAGACAGAATGTCTGCACTTAAGTGAATATTCTTTGAAGTTAAGCTGCACTAGTTCTGATCTCACTCTTGCTAGATGCTATATATGCAACTGTGAACAAACTCCATTGTTCCTGGGAGCCTCATTTCCTTCTATCTATTGTATGTCTTACCAAGACTAAGTAGACAACATCTGAATTGTTTTAAGAATGTAATGCACTCAGAGCCCTTGGGAAAGCTTATGCATCTCAAATGAGCAATATAATAATGAACAGTAAACTGTGCATTTCTCGGACCACTTTCCTATAATAATTTAGAACTATTTAAGAAGAGATATCATACTGTATAGATTGCATCAGATGTTTGGACCATATTTTTTGTTTAGTTTATAAATTAAATTATTCATTTAATTAAAATTCTAATTCAAGGGAACCAATTATCTAGTATTTTAAGTTAGAAACATGAAATTTGTTGGTTATCACATTCATAAAGAGAGCAGCAAATAATATAGTCTCTATCTACATATATAAGAAAAAAGAAAGTAAAAATGGGAAATAAGAGAAGGAAAAAGAAGGTAAGAGTAAGAAAGATGGGAGGGGTAGAGAAAGAGTAGAAACAATGGAAGAAATGAGTTAGCCTGGAGAGGACAAAGGAGATTAGAAAGGAGAGTAGAGAAAAACAATTCCTAACAATGACTAGAATCTCCAGTCAAATTGTATTAGACAAAAAGCAAGCTGATTGACTCAATTAGGTTAAAAGTACAGAGAGTAGAATTAGTTTTAAGCCCTGCTAGACTTTGATTTGTACGTACTGTTAGGAGTGATTTTCTGCCTCAAATCCCTTCCTGTATCTAGGGGTTTCTCCTCTCTTTGGGTTGTGGGCACTCGGTACACATTTTTTTTTTCACTTGTTGGGAACACTAAACAACCCACAGTGACTATGTGAACATTATAGCTTAAAATTTACATAATATATGTGTCATGTTTTGCAGCTTCTCAAAATACTTGCTGGTAGCTGGCCTGCTTGAAATGTACATCTATCTATTTCTCAGCTAATGTTAGTAAACTTGGCCTTGGAGTGGTCACTTTAATGTGGTACATGATGTCAGCTGTCTTCTGTATTGTGACATAGGATCTCATCCAACTAAGGAAATGATGCCGCAACCTGGGAGAAAAGAAAGACACCTGCCATCGTAAAAAGATCTATCTATCTGTCTGTCTGTCTATCTACCTACCTACCTACCTACCTACCTACATCTATCATTATTGTCTATCTATCTATCTATCTATCTATCTATCTATCTATCTATCTAATCTATCATCTATTTATCACCTATATATAAATATATCCATCTATCTAATCTATCATCTATCTATATAATCTATCATCTATTTATCAATCATTTATCATCTATCTATCTGCACATCTATCTAGAGATCCATGGGTTTTTATTTTCACTCATGTGCTCTTTTTTTTATCAATTACTGTTGATGATAAATGCTCGCCTTTATTTAAATACTGCAAAATGAGAGGACAAAGAAAAATATATAAATGAAGCAAATGTAACAATTTCAACATGCAATATAAACTCTAGCATTTTTAAACATTAACATCATCTAAATTCACAACAGTCATCATAACTTACAGGGACTAACAGTACTCAAGAACCAGAAATTCACATCATTGGGAAAATGAAGTGTCATTCCCTTAATGCACTGCTAGAGCAGAAATAAATGTGCATTGTTTTTCAAATTTCATTTTCCACGTGAGTGGTTTTCTTTTCTGAGCATGTTAATTAGTTGCATATATTTCTCCTAAGAATGTGAAATATAAAACAAGTAAAAAAACCCACCCACAACTTTTGTTCTCTGCTAAAAAAAATAGTGTGATAAAAATTAAGGTGGGGTTCATTGAATATCATTAATGATTATTTATTCTAATCTGCCTACTTTTATATTCCAACTGCATCTGTTTCTTTTGCTGTTTTAAAACATCATGTTTCTTTAAATTTAAATATAGTTTACACGAGTGTAATTCAAGTAAACAATATATTTTTTAAATTTAAATTAAAATGGAAAGAATAGTAAATTAAATTTGATGCCTTTGCAGAACCATGTCACTGGATTTTTATTGAAGTTTGTTTGTTAGAGGGAAGAAGCAAGCTGTAAGAGCCAATTGCAATTACACTGAGATAAACTGATCTTTAGTAAAATGAAAATGTGTGGGAAAAATTGTAGGATACGGAGGGGTTGGAGGATACCAGGGAAAAAAGGCCTGCTGCTGAATCAACTAAATGGGGCTCATATGGACTCACAGACGCTGCAGCCCCAAGCATGGATCTGTGCCAGATCCTCGGCCTCTATGTTGTGACTGTTAGTTTGGCATTCTTGTGAGGCTCAACAGTGGGAGGAGGTGTGTCTTTTACCTTCTCTTGGGACTCTTTTCTTCCTCTTGTGTTGCCTTGTCTACCTTTGATATGAAAGTCTTTGCCTTGTCTTACTGGATTCTGATTTTTATATTGATTGGTTGTTGTGTTTTTGTGGCCCACTCTTTTCTGATGGGAAATGGAGGGTAACTGCAAGTGGAGGAAAGAGGTAGGGGGAACTAGGAAGAATGGAAGAAGGGGAAGGTGGGAAAATATGGGAACTATGATAAGTATTGTATGAAAAAGAATCAATTTTCAATAAAATAAATGAAGAATAAAGAAAATGTGGAGGACATATATAAATAATCATGCCTTGCCTTCAGTATTCCAAACCTGCTGTATAAAAATACAAACTATGTCTTCCAAAATTAGAAGTGATTCTGCTTATACTATTTTTATTTAATCAAATCCATAGAAATTTAATATATTTTACAATTTATCTCCTCTATGGCAGATCTCATGCTTCCCACCATTTTCTCCCAATCTTCCTTAAGAATTATTATAAAGATGGAAAAATTGCTTTCTGGGTTAGGAGCAGTTATATTAGGAACCTAATAAGGTTCACTATATTTCTAGATATTCCCAAATACTGTGCTTACCACAAAGTTGATAACAAACATATAAGCATCCTGTTGTAGGTCATTTGAGACCTTACATGGTAAACTTTCAATGCAATCTGCTATAAATCAAAAGGATACTTTGCAAAATAAAAATGTTATGATCTTTAGTTAAGTTGCCTCCAGACTATACAATATGCTGGAGAGTCTAAAGAATGTTGAAAATTCCAGAGAGGATTTTTTTGAAAACTAACAATGATGTTTAGTCTCAATACCTTCTTCTGTGATGGATAAGAGAGTAGTGAGAAACAGCTTTAGGAAAAGAACTGCTATGAAACCAACTTATTCAAATATTTAATAAAACTAACTAGAGTTGACAAGAAGAAATTTATCAATGATGATGGTGGTGATGGGCTTCTCTTTGTTTTAGAAAATGGTATGACACTACCAAACCACCTTTGATGTCTTTAGACCATTGGGAGCCAATTGTTAGGATCACAACATTAAGGGATGTCTGAAAGACAGAGATGACCTTGTGGAAAAGACCTTTGAATAGAGATGGAACCAGAATATTTGGCTCCCCAAATACAGTTTGATGTGAGTAGGCATTATGAAAACCAAAACTCGGGCTTCCATAGTTTTGAAACGTTAATGAAAACATAATCTATAAACATGAACTTGGAAAAAGATCATGGGACACATGAGGCCCAGAGTGCATGCTCGATTTCCCTTAGAAACTAGATATGGTCCTTAATAAAACGTGAATAGAATGCCAGAATTGGTTCATACTTACCTAGCAGTGGTTTAGTTACTTATTTCACTGTATCATCAAAGATTCCACAAAATTTCACAGTAGAGAGATGGAATAAAATTGTTCCCTGATATATTTAAAGAGCTCCACATTGACTTTTAAACTATAAATCATATTAGTATTCATTTAAAAACTTATCATTAAACAGTATTTGAAATGTGTATAAAGTGAATAATATCTTATGGAACAAATAAAGAATGTGTGCATGCTAGGCTAGGAGTGAGCACTTGGACCATTCTTCATCATACTGCCTCACCAGATGCCTGCCAGAAATTATCTCATGCATTCTGACATTGATTCTTTAAATATTGACCTTCTGGTACCTATTCTCTGCTTCATAACCTTGAACTGTAAAACATGTTAACCTTGTTCTTGTCCATGTATCTATATGCTCTTCTTTCTCAGTTCAGACTTCTCGTAGGCCCATGCTTCTTGTCAAAAGACTGCTGATTTCATGTGAAACTCTCTGCAGTATCATTAAATTAAAAAACTTGGGAATTAGATTTTAAATTTCTAGAAACATAAAGGCAATAGCAATACACTTATTCACTACTGATCCAATACATTTTAACAGACTTGTACATAAAAAGCATAATGTTAAAGTTCCAAAATGAATAAAATACAAAGCTATAAATTAAAAACTGCAATGCAACTCAACAGATGTGAGGTAACAAGACAGTTCAGATAGATGGAAGGCCTTGTAGACAAGATTATTTCTGATAATATTGGACCTTAATGGACAGAGACTTAATTAACAATGTGCTGGATTCCCAAAACACATCTCCTGGTCATCTTTTGTGTTTGTCTCAAGTTTTCCAACTTTCAATTCTCATGAAATTTGATAACCTTAGAAACCATCATGAAAGAAGATACTTAGTGATATGAGATTCTCCTTTGTATGCTCTGAATATGTTTTATAACCATTGGTTAATAAAGAAGCTGCTTTGGCCTATGGCAGGGCAAAATATAGCCAGGTTGGAAGAGATATATAGAAGGGTAGGCAGAGTCAAAGAGATGTCAGGTAGCTGCCAAAGGAGAAAGACATGAGAACAGAATCTTACCCAGTAAGCCACAGCCTTGTGGTGATACACAGATTAATAGAAAAAAAATGGGTTAATTCAAGATGTAAGAGCTAGCTAGAAATGTGCCTAAATCATTGACCAAGAAGTGTTGTAATTAATATAGTTTCTGTGTGATTATTTGAGTTTGAATGTCTGGGAAACAAAAGAGCAGTCTCCACTTAGAGACGGTGCCAACATGGGCCAACTACATCCACATAAAAACTGAGAGAGCTTTGTGGTATGGGACAATTGTCTATATTCTGTCAATTATGTTTTAAATAATGTTGATTGGCCAGTGGCCATTCAGGAAGTATGGGTGGGACAACCAGGCAGGAAGTAGAGGCAGGTCAATGAGAACAGGAGAATTCTGGTAAGAGGGAAACTCCCTCTGCAGTCCTGTCCAGACACTGAAGAAGCAAGATGTGACCTGCCCCACTGAAAAAGGTACTGAGCTGTGGCTAACATATACTAGAATAATGGGCTAATGTAATAATGTAATAAGAAGCCTGAGCTAATGGGCCAATCAGTTTATGATTAATGTGGACTTCTGTGTAATTTCTTTGGGACCAAATGACTGCAGGAATCGGGCAGGACAGAAACCCTGACATCAAGCAGGCCCTCATGTTACAGCTTTGGAAGGAATCTTAGACACAAAAGAACACAGCAAAACACAGCTTTTTGGTAACTTCCTTTTTTCCCCAGAGAAACTCTGTTAGCTGGCAGCAAACAAAGACACAGCTCCTGTAAGAGAAGTCTTCCTGACTCAGTGATAGCAGCAAAAATTTACACAGCTTCTTTAAGATCCTACTTCCTGGTTTGATATGACAGAATGAACTCTGGCTCATTTGGGAGGTACTGCATTTAAATGCAGTCTTTGACCAGCTTGTTCAAATTGCTTAATGGCCACATAGACCCGCTGTATCCCTGGAGCTGGGGTAATGAACATGGCTCAAAGAGAAAATGCTTCCACCATGTTGGAGTGGGTGGAACAAGCAGGCAGAAAAAAAGAACCTTGTTATGGAATTCAACTTCAGTGTGATAAAGCTAGCCATTTGGGCAACAAACTGCTCCTGCCTGGACTGTTGATGGTATGCTGTATAAACTGGACATATAGGACCCACAGAAAAATGTTTAGGCTGAACTCTCCTAAAGAAGGTGAGACAAATCCTTCAGGGTTTCTGCTTCACAGAAAAGACTACCAGGCTTTCTGCAGGACACAAAAGAAAGCAACTGATGAAGTTTGCCATTATAAGTCAGAATAGATCTTCAAATTTCCTGCTTCATGGAAAAACCTACTGGATACTAAGGGCCTGTAGCCTGAAGATAGATACCCCAACATAACAGAATTGTGGGTGGCTGTCCAGGCAGAGACATGGCCCTGTTAATTCTAGAACTTTGTAAGTTGCTTACAATGCTCTTCCTGTTTACTTAGGTAATATTATAGCCTTCTGGAGTCTTTGACGAGTTGAAGAAACAAAGCTATAGTTTTCTTTAGTTATGATATAATATAAACTGGATATGAAACTGTAGACTCACAAAGTTAAAAGAGATGATAGTATATTTTCTTTAGTTTTCCAGATACAAATGGACTAAATATTGCAACTGTAATTCATGCTTGAACCTGTTTTGTTATGCAATTTTACTATGTTAAAGTTAAAACCTCCTTTTCATTTAGACAGAAAAGGGGAGATGATGTGAGATTCTCCTCTTATGCTATGAATATGTTTTATTACCATTGGCTAATAAAGAAGCTGCTTATTCCTATGGCAGTGCAACATATCGCCAGGCTGTGAGAGACATACAGAAGGATTAGGTGAAGTCAAAGAGATGCCATGTAGCTGCTGAAGAAGAAAGACACCAGAACAGAACCTTACCCAATAAACCATGGCCTTGTGGTAATACACAGATTAATAGAAAAATAGGTTAATTCAAGATCTAAGAGCTAGCTAGAAATATGCCTCAGTCATTGGCCAGGCAGTGTTGTAATGTAGTTTCTGTGTGAGTTTTTGGGTCTGAGTGGCCCAGAAATGAAAGATCAGTTTCCAGTTACAATTTAGGAATTTCTAATATTTAACTGCAGTATATTCATTCTTTAAATGGTAATTTAATGTTTAAATGTTTAGTTGCTATTTAATTTGCTTGTTATTGAAATATAATTACATTATCATCTGAAACCTCTTTCTTCCCTCCAGGTTCCCCCCGCAGCTCTCCATTAATCCCTTCTAATCCATACCACCTGATGATTGTCTCTTTCCTTTGCTTATTGATGTTACAAACATATATTTATATGCATGTAATGTAAATTCTAATTTCTATCACAATCATGGAGTATGGAGTATATCTAATGAAAATGACTCTAAAGCACTCCCCAATATTGAAAGGAGTTTGACTGTGTGATATTAGAAGACATTTGAGGGCTTTCCTTTTTTATCCTTTTTTCCAGTTGTTGATGTTAATGCTATTTTCCCTCATTCTTATAGACAATATAGTTTTCCACATTAAAGACATTACTGCCTAGAAGCAGTAGGTGAAGGTGGAGTAGAAGGGAAATTAGCAAGGCTACCTGTGTTCCCTACACTATCCTGAGTTATATGGTAAGAAGGAAAGCACTCCCAAAGAGGAAGGAGGGTTGCAGGATAAAAGAAAAATTTCCATTTACTATTTGTCTGCCACATACAATCTGAAGTTTCTATTCCCTCCATCATATGCAAGAAAAGACTAGATTAGCATCTAGAATTCAAGAGATTTCTGGTATGTATTTGTCAGTCATAGTTCACTGCCACGGTTTTTCTGTGTAGAAATCAACAGCACAGGCATTTACGCTATTCAAATATATTTTATTTCAACATCCTATGCCAGAATTAACTAGTATTGACAGAAGAGCCAGGGACCCAGTGCAAATATACAGTGCTTGGCAACAGAAACCGACATTTTGAAATGACACAAGGCAAAGATTCAATGGGTGAGTTACATCATACAAGATGTAAAAGTGGAACAGGAGACTTTTTCTAGGGTACAATATTGTACAAGTCATAGCAACTTCCTTAAACACCTGTCCAAGTCTTTGAATCTTCTCTAAGAAAAAAATAATAGAGTAGAAAAGATGAGAACAGGCTATGACAGAACTTAACCTAACACGATAGGAAAAAATTGAAAATTGGACTCCATTACATTTTCTGCTATCACATCAAATGATTAATTTGAATTATAGAAAGAAGTAAATGAAATGACATTTCCTCACATACCTGGACTTGTTCCCTGGAAATATAATTCTTGCTAAAGTAGTTTATCAATTTTCATGTAATTGATCTTTGGCTCAAGTTAATTCTTTTTATGGAATGATTGAATATTCATGAGACTGAGCTATACTCTAATTATGATTCTTGATCAGTATTTGAAATCCAGACTAGACAGACACCCACACATTCCTAAGGGGATGAAAGCTATACAACCATTTGTAAACATCAGCTGGTCTTAATCAACTAGGTCTTAAGAAATGAATCCAACTTAAGGTTAAAATCACAGAGAGACAATCTGCTACCAACACTGTGTTGTGGAAAAAAAAAAACTCTCAAGACTTCAAGTGAACCAGAAATATACCCAAATAATATTTTTTCTGAAATAATATACTCTTACAGAAAATAGCACTTCATTTATACTAGTCTCATAGTAGTGACATTTTAAATAGAAAATTTACAGCTGAAAGTAAGTATAAAAAACATGCTACTTCTTGCTATGATTTTTTTTGTCATTGGGACTCTGTCTTCAAGCCTGAGACCATGCACAAAGTGGGGGTGCTTTATAAAAAGCTTTTTGATGTCTGAGGATGGAAAGGGTTAAAAATCCACATTCTTATCTATATTCTATACTGAAAGACTAGTTGGGTAAGGTTAATGAAGTTCTGATTGATTAAAATATTAGTTTAGAGTGCATGAGCACAGAAGATGTCAAAGCTTAATTCTACTAAAAGATTCAGTGCCAAATTATACAGTGTATTAAACAACATAAGAAGCATTTAAAATTAACAACAACTCAGCATTTAGTCCTTATTATATTGTCAATGAAAATGATAATTGGAAGCCTAAAATAAAATTCACAATAAAGAAACATTTTCATTACTTCAAGTACTTCTTATGTCACTGTGTTTTTCTCCCCTTTTTTGTTCAACATTTTTATTTAAAATTACTTTACATTAATCACCCCAGAAAACTATGTCATGGGAATAAAATGCATATTGAACATAGTTACACATTGCAATAAGGTGAGGTGACAGATATGTACAACTTGGCCTGAATCTCTCATTTTCCTTAGTCTTTTTTTTGTTGTTGTTGTTGTTTTTTGTTTTGTTTTTTGAGACAGAGTTTCCCTGTGGCTTTGGAGCCTGTCCTGGAACTAGCTCTTGTAGACCAGGCTGGCCTCGAACTCACAGAGATCTGCCTGCCTCTGCCTCCCGAGTGCTGGGATTAAAGGCGTGCGCCACCACCGCCCGTCATTTTCCTTAGTCTTAAAGCTAAAGACATCATGTCACTTGCAAGCTCTGGATGTCAGAATGTCAGCAGATAGCTATCATGTAACAGTAGGAAAATAAAAATGGTTAAGTTTAAAATGAAAGAAATCATCTAGACTACAAATCCCTTAGTCAAACAACAAACTACATAGAAAAAAATCGCAATAAATGGAAGGAAGAATTCCTTACTCTTTCATATTAACATGTTTCTAGGATTTATTTAATCAATTGATGTAAAAATTATGTGTAGGTAATGCTAAACAATTTAAAGCATCCTTGTTCTAGTATGGTCATCATCACTACCAGTATTTTACTTGTGCTAATTTACTAATAATAGCAACAACAACTAACATTTATATGCACTTGCAATGTTGCATTACAGTATGTTATTATATTATAAGGAGATGAGAAAGTATGGAATCTGCAGATTAAATGAATTAATACTTGGAGAGGTGTGGATGAAGCCTTTAAAGAGATTTATTAGTTGGCACAGAGAGGCAATATAAATATAACTCAAAATCAACCTGACATGAAGACTTAAATTCTAAAATGTTCTCTACTTTTTAAGAATAAGCTACCCCTCTTTAAGTTGTATACAGTTAACATTTATTTATAATAGGGATTTTTGAATTTCATCACATTCTACTAATGTGACCTTTTACTCTTGTTAGTGACTTTTACATTTGAAATAGGTAAAGTTTTGAATTTTTCCCTTATGGAAATATTTTGTGAACACACAATTGAAAATGCAATCACACCAAAGAACAAATTGTACAAACTGGTATGGCTTTTATGTTTAATCCAAACAAGTTTTGTAGAGAATATTTAAAAAAAAAAGTATGAAGTTATAACAATTAAAAACAGTTAATCTGCTTCTAGAAAAGCAAAACTAGATTATCAGGAGACTTAGGGGCAACAGTAGAAATAGACTAGTGGAGACTTAAAAATGATACTGGCATGAAGTGCTTAGCTCCAGATCTACATTAGCTCTAGACCTTCAAAGCAAGGTTGACGTAACTGTTTCATCTTTAAGAAGTTTGCTGATATTTTCTGCAGTCTTTTTAAATTATCTATTTTACCTGTTGGTGAGTTACTCTATTCATGTTTATATTATTGTTTCCTTTAATCTTTAGGTACAAAATGCTCTTATTCTTATCCAGCAATTCATATGTGAAATCTGGAATTATCTGTTTACCTTATATGTTTCATTTTGTGATTTATTTCTTCCTATTTTTATATAGAAAACTGTCTCTGCTTATTTATATTAAAAATGAAGAGTTTCAAAATAGGTGGATTGCCTGCTAGGCAAAGTAAAGCTTCTTTGAGTATTGGGATATACAATAGAGACACAATTTTGATAATAATCTTAAAAGCCGTGAGATAGGGAAATCTTTTATATGACACTACTTAAATTTCAAAGAATGGAACACTCTAATGTTCTTCATTGAGGCTTGAGGGATTCAATTCCTTATGTTCTGGAGAAATTTGGAGTATTTTTGTTTGTCTCTTTTGTGCCTTAAAGATGTGGGGGCCATAATATCCAGAGAAAGCTGGTAATCTGATGGGTTTAAGTTGAGAGTTCCAATCTCATTCTACATCCTATGTCTTCACATTATGGTACTTTTCTATATGTGCCCATATAAGGATAATTATGTATCTCAAAGTATTTCAAGACTCAAAGATAGAGTTGCTGGCACCAATTTGAATAGTACAGTTTCACAAATGAACCAGTATCACTGACTATTAAGGATTTGTGCTACATAATTACTTGAGATTTGGCCACCAAAATGGAGCCAAACTACTGATTAGAACTCTGAGTTTTACTCACATTAGACACAAGGTTATATCATATTTCTTGGCTACTGGTGCTTATGATGACCTCTGAGCATGAACTCATACGTTGGTCAATCACCATCTCATCTCCATCATAGTGTTACCTCTTGCTCTGTAGGCCTCATTGATGGCTGTTGGGAGGGAATATATTATTTGAGGAACACTTTGACAATTCTGGCTATATTATAGAACATATATTATGTAGTTTCCTAGGCTGGTCCGTAGTTTTCCTGTCATGCACTTTTACAACCATAGCTTTACAGTCTAGTGAGACATCACAATCAATGTTTTATGTTTTCTTTGCACATGAATTGCATGCCTACTCTAATTATAAAATCAAGGTGGACAAAGCATAGCCATTGATTTCATGAATTGAACCACTCCTCTAACTTTGCCCTAGCTCCTCCTCCTTCTGCCACTGATAGAAGATAACTGTGTCAGCCCCATGTTAAGGGTTAAAGTGATCACAGCCTTAGTGCATGAGAAGACAGCTATAATGTGTTGTTATGCATCTAGGCTATAGATATTGAAACAATAAATCTAATATGAAGGAAATAATAATTCTCATTCTCTCATATAGTCTAGAGTAGACTGGTACAGTTCATATATAATGACATACTTTAGTCAGAACAGAACTTAGGTGTTGTGAGTTTTATAGCTTGTTTATTAGCAAGTGGAGAGTATTAGGGGATTTTTAGTATTTAATATACAGAATGATAGTTACCTGATTGCAATGTGGTTATATTAGTATCGTCAGATTCCTCGCCTAGGGTTAAGGAATTTATCTGAAATGTGTATGTCACAGGAGTATGAAAATGAGCATGAACCTGAGACACTGAACTACCTGAAACCACTTTCATTTAAATAAGATTAGTCTTACTCTTTCTAATGATAACTTGAAAAAGGTCAATTAATAAAATCACAATAACATTTATAAAAATAATGACTAATTTTGACATACCTTAATGTACGTGTACAGAAAAATAAAATCTTTCTGAACCTACACTTTATGTTCCAAATCTTGGAAACAGATTAAAATGTTCAAGTTTGTTTCAGCAATAAATTTCTCAAAATTTGGTGAATATAAAGAAAGTGTTTATTTCAATATCTCTATTGATAGAATGTCTACTAAATGTACTCACATGATGTTTTTATATTTATTAATTTGAGAATTTAATACATAACTTCTCCTCTCCCTCTCTTCCACAACTTCTTCTCGGTCCCCTCATCACCTCTCAATTTTGATATTTCTTGTTGTAATATAGTATATAATCTGACTATATATATACACACACCCAGTTGGTGTTGCCAATATGTGCAGATGGTTAGAGCTAAGCACAAAGGTTTGGAGGTCACCCTGAATAAAACTGGGTCTCCCTCCTTCAGTCTCTATTGTCTGTTATCAGTGCAAAACATGCTTTGTTGTC
>PVIU01017172.1:0-40968 GCA_004026605.1 Ondatra zibethicus
AGTGTGGATTATATACTCATTAGAATACTACTCAGCGGTAAAAAACAAGGACATCTTGAAGTTTGCATGCAAATGGATGGAAATAGAAAACGCTATCCTGAGTGAGGTAACCCAAACCCAGAAAGATGATTATGGTATGTACTCACTCATTAGTGGACCCTAGCTATAAAATAAAGGTCACCAAGCACTTAGCTCGGAATATAATTTTTTAAAATAATTATGTCTTTAAAACAGGCAAAGAAAAAAGTAATCCTTTTAAAAACTGGAGTATCACATTATTTAACTCTTATAGGCCTTTGAGTAAAACCATTTTTTTAAAAAAAAGGAAGGAACTGGAGTCACGACTCAGTCTGTACAAAGTACATGCCATGCAAGCATGAGAACTGAGTTCAATTCCCAGCAACTACATTAAAAAACTGGGTGTAGTGGCATATGTTTGTATTCCCAACACTGGAGAGGTAGAGAAAAGATATTCCCTAGGGCTTGCTGGTCAACTATCCTAGTCTAATTGGCAAACTTCAGGATCTAGTAAGAGACTGTATTAAAAAACAAGTTGATGGTACTAGAGAAATGATAGCTGAGGTTGAGCTCTGGCCTACACACACACACACACACACTTTAGTAAGTTACCTGTAATCATTCCGATCATCACTTTTTATTCCAGGCCAATCTCTCTTCAGATATTGACTAGCCAACTTCTGGATACCCTGTTAAAAATATTTAAGGATGAGAAAAGTGGGACTTAAGGAATATCCATTTCATATCAGCAAACTATTTGACTAATCACACAGCTGGCATCTAAGGCTCCTACTGTAACTTGGCTGAGGCATGGACCACATTTCTAAATTATAGCAACTAAACTCTTGAATACCAGGAGAAAAACTATTTCTACACATATATCATTCAATGCATGACAAGAACTAAAGCTCCTTTGGATCTTAAGTTCTTCCTGAACTTGGAAGTAGTTGGGTTTCACTATTTCCAGGTACTACGCATTCTGAGAACTCATCTTAACTGTAATCTCCAGAACTTCCACTTAACACTGTTTATACTCTGGGGAGCCCACCTGCTAAGTTCCTGTTGGCTACATAACAGTGTTTTTCTCATTTCTGTACTTTGTTCATGTCGTTTCCATCACATGGATACCTTCCTAGCATCACACAAGCATACCTGCCAAACTCTTACCTCCCTTTCTTTAAAGACTCTCGTACTTCCTAAACAAACACTCATAAGTATAAGCACAAAAAGACAGACAATCTTAATGTACAGGAAATTCAAAATTCATTCTACTAAAATAATATTATTGTTTATTTACAGGTTGGAATTCTACATGAATAAACTATCTTTCGGAACTATTTGGTTTTCCTGAGATACAGTTTGTTTTGTTTTTTTCCCCCCTGAGACAGAGTTTCTCTATGTAGCTTTGGAGTCTGTCCTGGCACTCACTCTGTAGACCAGGCCGGCCTCGAACTCACAGAGATCTGCCTACCCAAGAGCTAGAATTAAAGGTGTGCACTACCATGGCCTGGCCTGAAATATAGTTCTAAATGGAAAAACAGGATATTTGATTGTTCAGTTCTGGCCCATTATAAATTCATATTTTAAATAATGAATGTGTTCTAATTAATTGCAGTCACATATACGGTCTGTAGGAGGTTTTCCAAACTGGCTCCATTATCATGACCCAAATAGTCTTTGACTTATTCTTTCTTTTTCCAGTTCCTGGATCAGACCCAAAATAAGTTAGTTTTTCATGGACACCTAAGAAATTATTTAGAGTGTATAAGCTAGGTAAGTCCTTACCTTTTTCCTCTTTTTAACCTCTGTCTATACCTCATTCAGTTATGGTCATGCAATCCTATTTATTTATAATCCTCATATCCTGTTACTCTCTTATTTAAATTTTTTTTCTGTTTATTAACTATAAGTTCCATTAAGTAAGGATCATGTTTATTTATTAATAAAATACTATATGCACAGGCTACAACAGAGTGGTTAGCATTTAGTTGACGCTAAAAATCCACTGACTACATGAATAAACTTCATTTATATTACTCTGATCCTAATGTATAATACCAATGTTTTGTGGTTTTTGTCACTGTAGATTTAAAATGTTTGGATCAAAATTTCTATGGTCCTTAATTTTCACATGGGAAAATATGATACTACAACTATTAATTTTAACTACAAATAAATTCCTCAGTAAAATTTGTCTACCCTCATGACTGAATGAGATTATGTTTGTGTTCCAAAGCAATGAAAAAAAAATATCCCGAGTCGGATAGTGGTGGTGAATGCCTTTAATTTCAGCACTTGGTAGGCAGAGGCAGGCAGATCTCTCTGAGTTTGAGATCAGTCTGGTCTACAAGAGCTAATTCCAGGATAGCTAGGGCTGTTACACAGAGAAACATGTCTAAAAAAGAGAAAGAAAAGAAAAAGAAAAATTCGGGACTGGAGAGATGGCTCAGCAGTTAGGAGCACTGGCTGTTCTACCAGAAGACCCAGGATCAAATCCCAGCACCCACATGGCAGCTCACAACTGTCTGTAACTCCAGTTCCAGGAGATCTGATACCTTCACACCAATGCACATATAATAAAGTTAAACAAATTATAAAAAAAGAAAAAGAAAAATTCATTGAAATTTATTTCATGCTGCACATTTTTTTTGTAAAAGGTGAATTAAGTCAAGATCTCTGAATTAAAAGAATTCACTATCTATTGAAAGAAAGAGGTATGCAACAAAAAATGCCAAGCAACATGCAAGTCACTAGAGGAAAAAAAAGTATAAATACCCCAATAAAAAACAGATGATGTGACATATAAATTATAATCATATAAAGATCATGATTTGATTTTCAGCCTTATTAACTCTAAAGTGTTTGTAGAACATTTCACATAGAACACGGTCTAAGAAATGAGCCTCTTAAGAGAAGGAAAAGAACAGAATGACAGACAGCACTCTTCTAGTTTATACAGAAGAAACAAACTGTTTAACACTGTAAGAAAAAGAAAACTTGAAAACCACAAAGAAAAAAGGAAACTTTATAATACTCAGATTTTACTTACTGTGATATAGTTCATGGTTAAATTGGAGTCAGGCATGGTGGTACATGCCTGTAACCCCAGAATTTGGGAAACATAAGAAAGAAGAATCACCACAAGTTTGAGAGCAGCCTGGTCTAAACAGCAAGTTCCAGGACAGTATCAAAATGACAGGCTAAGTTTGAGCTAGATCCAAAGTTCTCAACATTTTTATAGAAAGACATCATTTAAAGTAGATTTTAACTAATTCTAAAAATTATCACATTAATTTAACTTTTTATGCATTCTAAATCACAAAAGCAGTTTCTAGAGTTCTCAACCACAAAGCTGGACTGTATTAAACTGAATAAACCTTTCAGAGATGAGTTGAGGGATTCATAAAACTGAACAAACAGTGAGCTCTCTAAATGAAAGACTTTATTCAAGTTAGTTCACAGAGACAGGAATCATGACTTCTGTGTGCTCTGCAGCTGTTCAAGATCTAATCTGCATAGATACTCAGAAATATTCCACGGCCAATATCAGCACAGTCCTAAATAACATTTCATGCCTCTGAGGGCATTTTATATACTTAAATTGACTAGCTCACCTTCTAAATTATACTTAAAGCTACATCAGAGAGATGGTCTGTTACAAAGAAAATTATCAACACTAACTTGCTAAGAAAAATTATGGCTGAATATATATAATTAAAGGACCTTCTTCAGTCACTCCCCTGGCCCACGGGGAGTTACTCTCTAAAACTGGTCCACTAGGTATACATTTATTTATATTGACTTGAGCACCAGATACAAAAAATTTCTTTGATTAGCAATATAATTCCCACTACAGCAGTGACTCCCATAAAAATGTATACTATCAGACAGCCTTTGGACCATCCAATGACATCCTATTCCAACTTTTTAAAAAGCCATCAGTGTCTGATATAATACTTGTTTTGTTTTACCATTCAATATCACTTGCTGTATTTCCCTAACAAGTGAAGAAATACAAAGAAAGCCACTGTTAAGTAGACTGGGAAATGGACTGATGGTGTAACCTTTGCCATTCACGCCAGCCAGCCGAAGAGTGTGCTCCTGGCTCCCAGAGCCATTCTGCATGTACATTCTTTAAACGGCACAGAATAAAACTGAAACTTAAACTTTACTAAGAGATTGGCATCAGGTCGCTTTTTCAAATATTAGGAACCAACATTCTTTTTTATTTTTTTATTAATTGATTTCTTCCCAGTCCCATCACAGTTTCCCCTCCATCCTCTCCTTTTAGCACCCCCGTTTAACCTCCTCCATCCACTCCTCCTCCTCCTTTCTCTTCAGAAAAGGGCAGTCCTGCCATGAATATTAGGCATGGCATACCAAGTTGTAGTGAGACTAGGCACCAACTTTCTTATTAAGGCTAGGTGAGACAATGGGGTAGGAAGGGTCCCAAAAGCAGGTACCAGAGTCAGAGACACTCCAGCTCCTTCTGTTATGGCTCCCATAATCTTTCCTCTCCCTCTTCCACAGAATTCCCAGAAGTCAGCCTAATGTTTGGTTGTGGGTCTCTGCATCCGTTTCTATCATTGCTAGGTGAGACCTCTCTGATGACAACTGGGCTAGGCAACGATCTATGAGTATAGCAGAATATCATTAGGATTAATTTCACTGATTTTTTTTTTTTTTTTTTTGTTTTTTGAGACAGGGTTTCTCTGTAGCTTTGGAGCCTGTCCTGGAACTAGCTCTTGTAGACCAGGTTGGCCTTGAACTCACAGAGATCCGCCTGCCTCTGCCTCCCAAGTGCTGGGATTAAAGGCGTGCACCACCACCACCCGGCTGGTTCTATCCTAGATCTCTGGGCTTGTCAGCCTCTGACAAGGCAGTTTCTGGAGTGGGCCTCTCATGGTATGGGTATCAAGTTGGGCCCAAAGAACGGATAAAGAAAATGTGGTACATTTACACAATGGAGTACTACTCATCTGTTAAAAACAATGACATCATGAAATTTGCTGGAAAATGGATGGAACTACAAAAGACCATCTTGAGTGGGGTAACCCAGACCCAGAAAGACAAACATGGTATGTACTCACTCACAAGCGGATATTAGCCATAAAGTAAAAGAATAACCATACTACAATCCAAAGACCCAAAGAAGCTAAGTAACAAGGAAGACTCAAGGAGGTGGGCACATGAATCTCACTGGTAAGGGGAAATAGAATAGACATTACAGGTGGATGGGAGAGGAGTGAATGGTGGTGGGCGTGGGAACAGGAGGGATCAGGTGTGGGGGAGTAAGGGACAGTGTACTGGGAAAGACAACATTCTTTATATGCTATGCATTTGTATCACCAAATTTCCAATGCTACATAAATAATCTTTTAAAAGTAAGTGCACTGCATAAGTTGGATGGAAGGTGTGATGATAGCCTTTATCATACTCTCACATCATTTTAATGGAAACAAGGAACTTTAATCTACTCTTTTAAATTTATTTATTTTTGTAAGTGCTAGGAACTGAATCCAGACCCTCTCTAAGAGCAGCAAATGCTCTTAACTATTACGCAATCTCTCTAGCCCACAATTCTTTTTCAATTTTTGCTTTTAAAAGCGGGGTCTCATTATGTAGCCCTGGCTAGCATAGAACTCTCTGTAGACCTTGTTTAGCTTGAACATACAAAGATCCACCTAACTCTGCTTCCTGAGTGATGGGATTAAAGGGGGGGGGGCACCACAACAGAAAACCTAATCCCACTCTTTTTAAGGTGTTGGGGTCTGTGGTACTCTCTCTCTTCTGTCTTTTAAAATATCTTCAATCAACTGTATAATCATTCGATTGCTTTCTCCTTGTCCCATATTTCTATATTTACAAATTTTACTAATGATATTACTGTCTCGTTTTGTTATCTAAGCACACATTACTCACGTATCCACCGATTTTTTTCTCACGGGTTCCTCCTGTCTGGTCAGTTCTTCCTTGGTTTTTGGGATTTGCCTCACGTTCTCCTCTGTCCTTCTGTTCCTTTCTCCAGCGTTTCTCGGGATTCAGCAGTCAGTTCTCACGGTCTTCATCCACGTTGGCCTCTTGAGGTTCATTCACGTTGCTTCTTGGGGTTCATCCACGTTGCCTCTCGGGGTTCAGTGGTCAGCAATACGTTCTCTCTCGTACTTCTTGTCCTTTTCTCCGGCTTTACATGAGGTTCAGTGGTCAGCCCCACATTGGGTGCCATTATGTTTGGGTCCGTGGCTCCAACATAGGAACTATTACTTTACCCTAATGTATTGGTATGGAGGCGCGTGGAATAACGAGACACAGTTCACACAGTCATTTCAGGCTTCATTCATTCCTGAAGAACTACCGGTGTTTATTATATAAAACAACTCTTATCCCCCAGGTAAATCAAGGTGGAATACGTGTTAATATTCCTTTTCCTGGGGATGCAGGGCTACCGAAAACACCCGCAACTTAATTCACCAGCTTTGGAATCAACACTTCTTCTCAGGCGATCTACATCATAATAAAGGGGAAGGAGCCATACCTCCTGGCCTTTGTCATGTGGCTAGCTTATTTGGCAGGTCTGCAGCTGCCCTGGAAATTAAGCATGGCCAGGGTGCCTGCCTGTAAATATCTTGTATGAAATATGGGCCCACATTAAGGAAAGGTTTGAAATAAATTTTGTTGTTTTTTAAAAGACAATAACAATTGAATTTAAGTACATTGCTAAGATAAACATAAATTTACCACTAAGTATAGAGAATTAAGAGGTAAAAAAAACTATAACCCTTTGAAACAATATTTTTACAAACCAATCCAAATGATTTTGGAGAATAATATTTCTACTAGAAATTATACAACAAAAGACAAAAGAAAGTATATATACACACAGAACCCTACTTGATAAAGTTTTTGCACAATAGTTATATTTTAACAATTTTGCAATGTGTTTTTAATTACTAGATTTAAACAAATAAATACATGAAACACAGATGAAAGAAGCCATGATACTTGATGTTAGAAAGAGGAAGTTACAATAAGCAAGAGGGGAAATATGGAACAAGTAACTTAGAGGGATGAATTAGAGGAGACATCTAAACCAAAACATACATAAAATAATCACAAAGATAGATGTACAATATGTGAGAAGCAAAAAAAAAAATACATAGACAGATGCACATATAAGTAGTAAAAGACATGTTTCCTAGCTATGTCCACTGAAAAATCCTAGGAGCAATGACAGCAAAGAAGTCTCTATATATCCAGTGCCAAGATCTTGGTTTCCAATACATTTTTCCAATAAGATGAGTCAGGGTTCCTTGCAAAAAGGCTTACTTCTAAAGCTAGGGTAGGAAATATACCATCCTGAACATGTGCTCAACTATGTTCACAGGAGCTTTGTTTGTCGTAGCCAGAACCTGGAAACAATCTAAATGCCCCTTGACCAAAGAATGAATAAGGAAAATGTGGTACATTTACACAATGGAGTATTACAGAGCAGAAAAAAATAATGACATCTTGAATTTCCCAGGAAAATGGATGGAACTAGAAAGCATTATTTTGAGTGAGGTAACCCACACACAGAAAGACAATTATCATATGTGCTCACTAATAGGTGGTTTTTAAACATAAAGCAAAGAAAGCCAGCCTACAAACCACAATCCCAGAGAACTTAGACAACACTGCGGACACTAAGAGATACTTACATAGATCTACATGGGAAGTAGAAAGTAGAAAAAGACAAGATCTCCTGAGTAAATTGGGAGGATGAGGACTTTGGGGGAGGTCTGAAGGGAGGAAGGGAAATGCAGGGAGGGGAGCAGAGAAAAGCTCAATAAAAATCAATAAAAAATTAAAAAAATAAATAAAAGAGAAAAAAAGAATCTTTACTTGTAGTAATTTACTAATGCTGACTGTTAGAAATGTATCATAAGGATGCTAACATACAATGCAGACATCTGGGGAAGATACCTGTATTACCTTTGTATTTTTTCCAATAAATTCAAAACTGCTCTAAAAGAAACAGCTTTGAGGCCTTATAGGATTTCTGGAATTTCCACATCAAGGACTTGTTACTTTCAGTTGTTTGTCTGTCTTAATGTTTTGTTTTGTTTTGTTTTTTAACCAATGAGAAGGTTACAGAATGTTATTAGAGAGTATTAGTCTTTAGTTTATATACATGGACATGTACAGATTTACTGGTACCAAGTAAAAGCCCAAACTGAATATAACAGAGCTCCACTATTTTTAAATTCTTTAAGATATTCATTGGGGCTGGGTGGTGGTGGCGCACGCCTTTAATCCCAGCACTTGGGAGGCAGAGGCAGGTGGATCTCTGTGAGTTCAAGGCCAGCCTGGTCTACAAAAGCTAGTTCCAGGACAGGCACTAAAGCTACAGAGAAACCCTGCCTTGAAAAAACCAAAAAATAAAAAAATAAAAGATATTCATTGGGTTCAAAAGGATTTTTGTCTTAGTCTTTTCTTTCCTGTTTTTAAGGTAGAGTGGTCTCATGGTGGTTTAACTGAGAATGGCCCCTATAGGCTCATATGTTTGAATGTTTGGTTCCCAGTTGCTGGACTGTTTAGGAAGGATTAGGAGAGCTTTGATGAAAGAGGTGTGTCACTGGGGGTAGACTAACAGGTTTAAAAGGCCCATGGTAGGCCTAGTTCTCGTTCTCGTTCTCTCTCTCTCTCTCTCTCTCTCTCTCTGTGTGTGTGTGTGTGTGTGTGTGTCTCCCTCCTCTCTCTCTGCCTGCAATTTACAGATCAGATGTGAGCTCTAAACTACTGCTCTGACACCACGCCTGCCTGCCTGTAGCTTTGCTCCCTGCAGTGATGATCATGGACTAACCCTCTATTCTGAAACTGCAAGCAAGTCTCCAATTATATTGTTACTTTTGTACACTGCCTTGGCGATGATGTCTCTTCACAGCAACAGAACAGTAACTAAGACAAGTTCCTTGTAGCCCATGCTGGTCTCAAACTAGCCACAGAGCCAAGGATGATCTTGAACTCCTCCTGCCTCCACCTCCTGAGCATTGGGATTATATGCATGTGCTACCATGCCCAGTTTTATGTGGTCTAGGATCAAACCAAGGGGCCTGTGCATGCTAAACAAGGTCTCTATCAATTAAGTCATGTCCCCAGGTCTGGTCTGCTCTTTTCTAATAAAAAAATTTTAAAGAAATGAAAGTTGAAAGAAAAATAAAACACCAGCATGTGTAACACCCAAATACAATGATTAACAAAGTATTGATAGTTAAGAATTTAAACAGATGAATAATTAATTACATCTAGATCATGAATAATAATTACATCTAGATCATCTGGAATTAATAGCTCTTTATGATTCTAATTAAATTGCTTCTCTGTCTCAAAATATCATTATTAGTAAAGATTATCTGAAAGTCATACATTATAACAGCCAAAAATATGGGTAAATGTACTCTACTAAATAACTAGTTTTGCTTGGTGTTTATATTTCTGAACTTTTTTTGTTTGTTGGCTTTGCTTTTTAAGACAGAGTCTCATATGACCCAGGCTGGCCTTGAACTATGCTGTTCAGGTAGGCCTTGAACTCTTATCCTCCTGCCTTGTTTTCCCATTGTGCTAGGATTACAGGCACAAATCACCATACATAGCTTATGCTAAATGGCATATCAAATGAACGAATGAATACACACACACACGCACAATTAGATATATAGCTATCTCTTGTATTTCTTTTTTTTTAAAGATTTATTTATTTATTAAGCATACAATGTACTGCTGGCAAGGAAGGCACCAGGTCTCATTACAGATGGTTGTGAGCCACCATGTGGTTGCTGGGAATTGAACTCGGGACCTCTGGAAGAGGTGCCATAGGTGTCCAGTGTAACTTCCTAATATTTATAGCACTTCTGTCTTTCAGAGGTGTCCGAGAGTTAATTATATACATCTTATAGATTCCTTACTCTTTTCCTTACTCTTTTATCCTGGATGCGGAGGATTTATGCACCACAAATTAATGAGTCTCTTTACTATTAATGGACAGTCTTTTACTTCCAAATAATAATGCATTGTTATTCATGTTATTTTCTGTGCACACAGATATTTGTGGATAAATTGATTTGCTATTCATAATAATCAATTGCCAAAATCTTCTCCCTTAAGGTTGAAAAAAATAGTGCCTGTTTTTTTCATTCCAATACCTCATCTTATTAAATGCTTTAAACTTTCAAAAAAAAAAAAAGGAAAAAAAAAACTCCTTGGGGGTGGGACTCTCGTGGGTCCCCTGGTCAAACGTGGTCCAGTCATTAACAGTCCACTGTGGAGGACACGTCTCATCAGGAAAATTTAAAAGTCAGTGCCTGCTGTAAAAAACCATACTGTTCTGGATGATGGAATAAACATGGAGGATGAATAAAAAATTCCAATGGAAAATAGAAAACGTTTATTTTGGCATATAAATAACACTGTAATTGAGGGATTATTGGACACGGGTGCAGATGTGACTATCATTACTCCAGAATCTTGGCATCTGAATTGACCTCTTCAAGAGGCAGATGTTCAATTCCTAGGAATTGGAACCCTATTTCAAGTGAAACAAAGCACAAGATGGGTTAAATGCATAGGGTCAGAAGGATAGAGAGGAAGGCCGAGGCCAAAGGTGGCTAATATCAGTGAATTCATGGGGTCACGACCTGCTGTAGCAATGGAATACCCAGATTACCATTCCTGCAGTCCCAGATACTCATGTTTTGGGGAAGGATATTACAAGGTACTACAACAAAAGGGCACCAGCCATTCAGGCTGTGCAAGTACACAAAAACAACTAGCAAACCTTTAGAGGTACCAATGACCCTACCTTTAAAATGGTTAACTGAGATAGCAAAATGGGTTAAACAATGACCTTTAAAAGAAGAGAAACTGCAGGCTTTAGAACAGCTGATACAGGAGCAACTAGATGCTCGCCATATTGAAGAATCAACCAGCCCTTGGAATTCTCCTATATTTGTTGTTAAAAAGAAATCTGGAAAATGGAGACTGGTGACAGATCTAAGAGCTGTCAACAAGGTAATTCAACCAATGGGCCTTCTACAATATGGAATTCCTTTGCTTTCCCTATTGCCTAAAGGATGGCCTCTTATACTTATTGATTTAAAAGACTGTTTCATAACTATATCCTTAGAAGAAAAGGACAGAAAAATTTGCCATCACAGTACCTACTTATAATAATTCTCAAAATACTAGGAGATATCAATAGACCATCTTCTCACGGTGAATGCTCAATAGCCCCACCCTGTGCCAATATTATTTTGTAAGTTGACCATTGAAAATAATACATAATCAATTTCCTAAATCTGTAATTTACCATTACATGGATGACATTTTGCTATCTGATTCAAATGCAGATACCATAGAAAGAATGTTTAAAGAAGAAAGTTCTGCCTAAATAGGAATTACAAATTACTCCTGAAAAAATACAAAGAGGACAATCTATGAATTACCGAGGTTATAAAGTAGGTATAGAGAAAATTAGAACACTAAAAGCTCAAATTAGGAAAGACTGATTACAGATTCTTAATGACTTTCAAAGATTGCTGGGAGACATTTCCAATCTATGATACACTGTTGGGATAACACCTGATACAATAATTCATTTAAATAAAACATTAGATAGTGACAACATTAGATAGGGAATTATCAGCTGAAGTTGAGAAAGAATTAACTTTGGTTGAAGAGAAATTACAGAAGGCACATGTGGATCAGGTAGATCCAAATCTTAACAGTTAGGAGCCCTTGTTTCTTCCCCTTTTCTTTGTTTTGTTTTGGAGACACGGTTCCTTTGTAGCTTTGGAGCCTGTCCTGGAACTAGTTCTTATAGACCAGACTGGCCTGGAATTCACAGATATTCACCTGCCTCTGCCACCTGAGTGCTAAGATTAAAGGTGTGTGCCACCACTGTCCAGCCTGGATCCAAATATAATTGCATTCCAGTCATATGGCCTTCCAGAATTTCCCCTACAGGAATTTTAATGCAGAGGAAAGACACTCTTAGAATGGATCTTTTTACCACATAAACCGAGTAAAAAATTAAAAACTTATGTGGTAAAGGTCTCTGGAGTTAATTATCAAAAAGAAAATATGGGAAGACAATGAACTCTGGAAAAGAGCTTGTGCTAATTTTTTTTAGGAGAGATTGATAGGAATTATCCCAAAAGTGATAGAATTAACTTTATAAAGAGAACTACTTGTATTCTTCCCTGCATTATATGACACACCAAAAACTGGAGCCTGTACATTCTATACTGATGCAAATGAAACAGGAAAGGCAGATTACAAATTAGAAGATTTAAGAAAGGTGGAATAAAGCCCTTATAATTCAGTCCAAACGGCAGAATTATATGCTATTCTCATAGTACTAAGGGATTTTAAAGAACCTCTCAAATTTTTAAACAAAAAATTAAATGAAAATAAAAATAAAATAAGCCACTCAGGAGGCAGAGATAGGCGGATCTCTGTGAGTTCGAGACCAGCCTGGTCTACAAGAGCTAGTTCCAGGGCAGGCTCCAAAGCCTCAGAGAAACCCTGTCTCAAAAAACCAAATAAATAAATAATAAAGATAAAAAAGAACCTCTCAAATTTAGTTACTGATTCAGAATATGCAGAAAGAGTTGTTTTGCATATTGAAACCACTGAACTTATAACAGATAATACAGAATTGACCTCATTATTCATTTAGGCTCAAGATATAATCAGGAATAGGCTTTGTCCCATATATATATAGAACACACATCCAGTCACATATGGGTCTGCCAGGTCCTCTAGCACAAGGTAATGCAGAAATTGATTGATTATTGACTGCAAATGTGCCAAAGCCCTCAGAATTTCATAAAAAACATCATATCCATAGCAAAGGTTTAAAGAAAGAGCTTTCTATTACAAGGCAACAAGCTAAGGAGATTATAAAGAGATATCCTACTTGTTCTTTCTGTAACCAAACACTGCTTCCTGCAGGGAGTAACCCAAAGGGTACTCAAAGGAATAAAATCTGGCAGATGGATGTGTTCCACTTTATAGAATTTGGAAAATTAAAATATGTACACACCATTGATAGTTGTTCAGGTTTTCAATGGGCAACTGCTTTGAGCTCAGAAAAGGCTGATTCAGTAATCACACATTTATTAGAACTTATGGCCATCACGGACATACCTGTACAAATAAAGTCAGATAATGGTACAGCAAGCATGTCTCCAAGAAAATGAAACAGTTTTTTGCCTATGATAATATAAAGTATATTACAGGTATACCAAACAATCCTACAGGTCAGGAAGTTATAGCAAGATCAAACTGAACTAAAAAGGATATGTTAAACAAACAGAAACGGAAAATACCCCCAGAAATAGATTGCATAATGCTTTATTAACCTTGAATTTTTTTTTTTTTTTTTTTTGGTTTTTCGAGACAGGGTTTTTCTCTGTGGGTTTGGAGCCTGTCCTGGAACTAGCTCTTGTAAACCAGGCTGGCCTCAAACTCACAAAGATCTGCCTGCCTCTGCCTCCCAAGTGCTGGGATTAAAGGCATGCACCACCACTGCCCGGCAACCTTGAATTTTCTTAATGTTAATGAGAAAGTAACAATGGCAGCAGAGAGACACTGGATAATACAAAAAAAATCCAAATTAAATCATCCGGAGTATTTCAAGGATGTGTTAACCTCACAATGGAAACCAGGAGATGTACTATGTTGGGGAAGAGGGTTTGTTCTTATTTCCAAAGGAGAAGAAAAGCTATAGATACCATCAAAATTAATAAAGATTCTGTTTGGGAAAAAAAAAGAGAAACCTCTTGCAACCCAGACCCAGAAAGACAATTATCATATGCACTCACTCATAAGTGGTTTTTAAACATAAAGCAAAGAAAACCAGCCTACAAATCACAATCCCAGAGAACCTAGACAACAATGAGGACTGTAAGAGAGACATACATAGATCTAATCTACATGGGAAGTAGAAAAAGACAAGATCTCCTGAGTAAATTGGGAGCATGGGGACCTTGGGAAAGAGTTGAAGGGGAAGGGAGAGGTGGGGGGGGAAGCAGAGGAAAATGTAGAGCTCAATAAAAAAAGAAAAAAGAAAAAAAGAGAAACCTCTTGAGACAGAGAAATGACAGCTCATTCACAGAGGTGGCAATCATACAGGTGGTAAGGAAACGTCATAAGAATTGGAGCAGGGTTCTGTTCTTGTCTTTGCAGGAAAATACTCATCTTCAAAATATTGAGAGACCTTGGACATCTAAATGCCGAAAGGAGAAAAGATAACTATCCAGAAAGGATCACCCAAGCAAAGAGAAATCTGATTTATGATAACATGTCATCTGCAGGGTAAAATTTTATTACCTGAATATGTATATATCTCTACTTAAAAATTAAAGCTGGCTTTGAAGTTGGACAATGGCTATCCACCTCTATATCCAAGCATGTTTTTAAAAGAAAAATTCAAAGTATGTTTATGTCAGAAGCCATCTGGTATGGGACGAAAAGAAGAAAGTATTTAGGAAAAGTTTTACTTTTCTCCATACCTATTTTTGTTTCTATCGTACCTTTCATTGAATATGTCTGTATGAATAATGTTTAAGCTTTCCACAATGAACAACAAATTTTCCTGCAGTAATCTCTGAAGTTTCCAGGAAGAAGATGGGGCCCCACAACAACGATTCCACCTGGTTGATATGATATGATATGCTGCTGATAGTGCTATTTTTAAGATGGGTTTTGGGTAACAGCTGCTCAAAATGATTCCAACTTGGCTAGCTGAAATGGTGCACCTTCTTACAAGGTTCTGGACTGAACTTCAAATAAGAACTTCAGAAAAACCCTACCAAATACTCAGAGACTATTTGCAATTGTACCAGACAGTAATCATGGAACTTAATCATCATTTTAGTTTTACAGGATCCCACAGAAAGAGAACATTGTTCCCATGACAGATGGAAGTAATTCTGGAAGACTTCCCTCTCCCAACAAAGTTTGTCCTCAGGGTTAGGGACACCATTTCGGGATTGATTATTACTTGTATACGGTTGGGGGTTGGGGTGGAAATTATGTAGGCCCAGAGATTAAAAAAAAAAAAAAGAGGGAAAATTGAATGGGATAATAGGTAATTTAGTGTGAACTTATTCACACTAACAATAATAATAATAGTAATAGAGTGAATACTTGTGAGCTATGTTTTATGGGAAATTTACATTGGTATAGATTCTTGTATATTTACACAAATTCAAATTATATTTACTATATTGAATATGCTTCTATTTCTGTTTACAATATTTGTACACCTATGCAAAGTTATTTTGTCATATTGTATGCATGCATGTTTCTACCTCTGCTTACGACATTTTGTATATTGGTATAATTTTAGGATATATTTATCATATTGCACTAAACATTTCTACTTCTGATCAAGATATTTATACACTGCTTAAATTGAGGTCATTGTCTTCATTTGTTGCACAGTTGTTTAAAGATTGTTTAATATTCTAATATGAGGTCTTACTCTTTAAGCTATATTGGTATTAAGAATTATACGTCAATAGTCATCCATGTTTGTCACACTTAGAGTTAGACTAATCAGGTTCTTTAAATACATAAGAGATTGTATTCTGCATAGATGGGTAATCTTCACTTCAAAGAACTGTAGAATATGGCATTTAAACAACTTAGGGTTCTGTAGACATGAGACACGATTGCTCTTGGCAGCACCAATCTATTCCTGAGAGAATGTTGGGCACCAAAGATACTCCACTTGGAGCTTGTTTTCTTCTTAGCAAAATTGGCCTTTCAGCCAAGAACTGCCCATGACCCCAACACTGACAAAACACATGGTGTCCGGACAGGACAAGCAGGATACATGAAAAAAAAAATGCCAAACCCTGCCAAGACAGGGTAAGATGGTTTTGAAAATTTTCCTTCCTCTGAAAATGGTTTGTCAGTTAGCTATTCTATGCCTGAGTCAAAGTTGGTTGCCCCAATGTTGCAAATGAAACTTTGGGTGTTTGCATATTTTGGAAGTTGCATTATTTCCCTCCTCGGGTCTTCAATGGGGTTGAAGACTTGATAGTCATAATTACTTTGCTCTCATGACTTAGTCAAACCATTTCTAATATAAGACTTAGATTTCTTAGGATAACTATTAACACATTTAGCATACGTGGGAACTCCTTTGGCCAACAGCCTTTAAGATACTAGCCCACTTGGGCACAGTCTCTTATAAATATAGACATAAAGCTTGAGCGGTGTCCCTCCCTCCCTCCTTCTCACTCCCTCACTTTCTCTCAGCTGCTGGATTTGGTTCCTGTTCCCTGCTCATGCAGAGGACTGTGATCTGTGAGTCTACTCCTAAATAAAGAACCCTTTATTATACTCAATTCAGAGCTAGTGTGGGACTACTTTATAGCGTTTATCTACAGTGAATAATAAGTACAAGTTACTTAATTATTTACATTTTCTTCAATCTTATCATGATAAAATATTTTTTCTGTAGAAAAAAAAATCTACAATGGAAATATTATTGAAAATTTAATCAGAAGAAAACTTTATAAGCTCAAATATACCAGTTTAACTTTCTGCTAAAGTTTCAACAGCTTCAAGGCATGATGATGCATGCCTTTAATCCTAGTACTTGGAGGGAGAAGCAAGAACAGCTCTATGAGTTCTAGGCTAGCATGATCTACAAAGTGAGTTGTAAGCTAGTTAAGGCTGCAACGTGAGACCAAGATTCAAATAAAAAGATAAAACAAAATTTCAATAGCTTTTACTCTGTCTTCCAATTTTCAGTAGAATGCTTATCTAAGAACTATAGTTATATAAACCCAGCTCTGAACTTTCTTTTATCGTTTCTTTGTCATGTGTAAATTTTTCTTTCCAAAGAGCTGGAAGCTGCTGGGAGAGGGATTTACAATATTTTCACAGTTGCAGTCATCTCCTAATAATGATTTAAATTGGTAAATCATTAAAGAGTAAATCTGACTCAGTTTATTAAAACATTATCAAGAATTGGAATAGCACTTGCCTAGAATGCTTGAGGTCCTAGGTTCTACCCTTAACATAAGGAAAAAAAAAATAACAATTGGAAAAACACAAACTATAGTTTGTAGACCTTTAGAATAATATATCCAATATTGTAGCTTTTTCAGAATATTAAAAGTCAGCAAATATCCTCAAAACCATATCACTTAAAATGTCTCCTAAATTTAACGTCCTATTTTCAGGGTGAAGAGTAGCTGGTACCTATTTGAAAGAAAGCCTCCATCACAAGAAGATTTTATTGAGGGAGAAAAGATTCGTTTTCTGTTGCTTTCAAGTAATAAAAAGTGTTACACTAGTCAGCATGACTGAGCTACCCACTGATGTCAAAGACAGCTGTAAAAGCAGTTCCTTCTGGAAAGCAGAAGCTGGAATGTATTTAATCAGCAAGAAAATGGTATCTCATGTGCTTCACCAGAGCCAACTGGGAACAGAGGTAGAAATTCAGGAGAAGTAATTCAAATGTGTCTGAACAGTTAAAGCAAAGGAGAGCCATTCTTTTCTCATCTTCCTTACTGAACAGACACATACACAACTAATCTCTGGAGCTAATATATGAAAGTTTGCTGTATATAAGATGTTCACACTTCTTTGTAAACTTTATAACCATCAACTAATGTAGTTAACAACAGAAGTTTTAAAAAGTTAATTAATGAGCATAAGATCACCCAGCTAGTTAAGTATATGCTCAAATCCAGGTCATTTCTCAAAGTTTAAAATACTTCCAGACTACTCAATTCAATCAGATAAACTCATGCATGCTATTTCAAATCACTATACATTTTGATTGACAGCTATAAATGAGTTCTTTTAAAAGTAGAACTATAAAAACCTGGCATAGTTCACAATCTTTTCTCAGTAAATAATTGATGAACTAATTCATTCCTAATTTTGGTGAACAATTATACATATACAGTATACAATTAGTAGTCTATTTTTCAGAGCAAAGAAATCGAACATGAAGTACAGGATTCCCACTCAGCTTTTTTTTTTTTTTGGTTTTTCGAGACAGGGTTTCTCTGTAGCTTTGGAGCCTGTCCTGGAACTAGCTCTTGTAGACCAGGCTGGCCTCGAACTCACAGAGATCCATCTGCCTCTGCCTCCCGAGTGCTGGGATTAAAGGCGTGCGCCACCACCACCTGGCCCCCACTCAGCTTTTTGTACCAATTTTTATTACTAAAACTTTTCTTTAGTATGATGCATTTGTTACAATTAGTGAAATGTTAGCATATTATTAACTGAAGTTCCTGGATTGCATTACTGTTTACTATTTATACCATTCTATTAGTTTGACAAATGGATATCATGTATACACCTGCTGTTAGTTTCACTGTTCTAAAACCTTCACGTCTCCATTCCTGCCTCACCCCATAATCTCTTCCAATCACCAACCTTAACTATCTATATAATTTTGTCTTATCAGCATGTATTTGTAATCATAGCATACAGTTTTTTCTAACAGGGTCTTTCACTTGATATCTTTCAGTTACTTAACTGCTCATTGTTTGATTTACCACAATTTCTTTGTCCATTCACTTATGGAAGGGAACATCTAGGTTGTTTATAAATTTTGGAAACTATAAACAAAATAGGTACAAACATCTGTGTGCAAGATGTGTGAATATATATTTGGAACACATATGGCTTAAATGTAAAGGCTGTGGATCATATAACAAAGTTTGTTTCTAGGTGGCTGGAGAGATGGCTCAGTGATTAAGAGCACTGACTGCTCTTCCAGAGGACCTGAGTTCAATTCCCAGCACTCACATGGCAGTTTACAACTGTCTGTACCTGTCTGGTTCCAGGTGATCTGACACCTTCACACCAATGCACATAAAGTTAAATAAATTATTAAAAAAAAAAAAAACAAAGTCTGTTTCCAAAGTGGCAGTGCCATCTTGTATTCCTACTGGCAACAAAGCAGTCCTGTCTCACCAGTCGTAGGCAGCATTTGGCATTCTCGTTTGGGAATGCAGCTGTCTCTGCAGTAATTTCCTAGTGACAGAATGCTGAGCATATTTGCTTGCTCATGTGCCAAATTTATTTTATTTTTTTAAGCAGAGGTGTTGGTTCTAGTCTTTTGTCCACCTTTAAGATGAGATGTGCCTCCATTAGAATTACTATTGGTTTGATGAAACACCATGACTTAAAACAACCTGGGGGAAAAGGCTTATTTCATTCACAGCTGCATATAGCAGTTCATCACCAAAAGAAGTATGAGGGCAAGAGCTCAAGCAGAACAGGAGTCTGGAGGTAGGAGCTGATGCAGAGGCAATGGAGGAGTATTATTTACTGGCCTGATTCCTCTGGCTTGCTCAGTCTGCTTTCTTATAGAACCCAGGACCACCAGCCCAGGGATGGCACCACCGATAATGGGCTGGGCCCTCTCATCATTCACTAATTAAGAGAATGCTCTACAGGCTTGCTTATAGCACAGTCTTATAGAGATATTTACCCAATTGTGGCTCCCTCCTCTCAGATGACTACAGCTTGTGTCAAGTTGACACAAGACTAGAACAGGATATTATATTATTATTCAGTTTTAAGAATTCTTCCCATATTATTGTTACAAATAATTTTCTTGCAAATATTTTCCCCCAGTTCTGTGTTTTTTCTTTTACCAGTGTCACTTGTGGAGCAGCTGTCACTCTGTCTATTGAATACTGAGTTCTCATTAACTTGTGAAGGAGTCTTTGGGACCCGAAATCATATTAATGGCAGTTAATAAAAATGCTTATGACACAGAAACATTAAAGTGTAAAAAATTCCTTATCATGTAACTACTGCAAATAAAAATAGAAATGCCAGAGACATTTTATTAGTAAATAAAAATTTAAAAAGACCCTTTTAAAAAGAGTCCACTTTTCCTACAAAATTTTAAACTGCATTTAAGTAAGGGTTAAAGCTGAATTTTTAAAAGGTCTTTAAAGAAAGACTACTTTAGCCAGGTGTGGTGGCAAGATCCTAGAACTTGGAGGCAAAGGCAGGTGAAACTGTGAGTTCAAGGCCAGCTTAATCCACATAATGAGTTCCAGGACAGACGTGGCTATGTAGAAACCCTGTCTCAAAAAAATAAAAGAAACACAAATAACTACTTTAAATCTCAGCACCCAAGAAACAGAGGCTCAGGTGAATTTCTGTGAGGCCAGCCTACTCTAAATATCATGTTCCACGCCAGCCAGAGATAATACTGAAACCCTGCCTGGGGGTGAAGGGAGACATTAAAGCTGTCAAGTAGAATATCTAATTTGATTTTGTTGGTAAAGATGTAAACAGTACACCTTTTTGTTTTGTTTTGTTTTTGGAGACAGGGCTTCTCTGAATTCCTGGCTGTCCTTGAACTCAGAGAGAGAGCCGCCTGTCTTAGTGCTGGGATTAAAGACATGCACCACCACCAGCAGCCTTTTTTTTTTTTAAATATTATTCTTCCTTAAGAAAGTAATTTCTAGCTGTTTAAGTTTACAACATACAACATAAACAATGACTCACAAAAATACATTACTAATATTAAAAGCAAGTGTCAAAGCCTGAGCTTATACTAACAAGGTTCAAAGTTCCTACTTTTATAGAAACATCTCAAGTTAGGAACCACATCAATAAAACATAACTCAAAACTCAGAGTAAAGAGAAAAAGTCACTGAAGCATCAACATTTTTCAAACTGTACATCCTATATTGCTCAAGCTTTTCATGTTTTTCAACTTTAATACATGAATTACAAAACATTATGCATTTTATTTAGTGAAGATCAGGAAAATTCTGACAAAATAAGTAGTAGTGAACAATAAATGAAAGTCACTCTTTTTTTTTAAGTTGTATTGCTCCATCACCAGCCCTTTTTAGCTTTAAAAAGATTATTATACTTATTTATTTGATGTGGGAGTATGTGTGCATGTGTACACATACCACAGTGCAGACATGGAGGTAAGATAACTTTCAGAGTTGGTTCTCTCCTCCCATCATGTGGGTCCCAGGCTTAGTGGCAAATGCCCCACCCCCTGAGCCATCTTGCCTGATCATCACTTTGATTTTTGAGACAGGGTAGCCTCAAACTTAAGATCCTCCTTCTGCTAGAGCCCCAGCAATAAGACTAATTACAGGAACACACCATAGTGCTCAGCTACAAATGAAATTTTCTGGGTGCAAAGTACCAGAAGAAATTTTAAAGCAAAATTTACAAGGTCACTCCATATGTACCTGAAGTAAATGTTACTTGCTGATTACGGTTGCAGTAGGGATAAGATGCTGACAATTTCACAAGTGATTCCCCTGAGTAGCTATTACTGAGATCTCTGGCACACTGGTTAAGAGCAAAGACACACATACAGGTTGAACTTTTAAGTTCATCTACTTGTCTTGATCTTGCATTTCCTTATCTCAAAAATAAAAGCAGTAATAGATCAACTTCAATGACGCTGAAAAAATTAAATGTGGAATATTCCTTTATACTGTGTGAACATTATGTCACTGTGATAGGTTTAATAAAGATGCTGACTGGCCAATAGCTGGGCAGGATAAGGTTAGGGGGAGAACCAAACAGAAAATGTTGGGAAGAAGGGTGGAGTCAGAGGAGTTGTGAGCAGACATAGAGAGAAGCAAGAAAGACATGCTGTAATGAGGAAAGACATCAAACCACATGTCAAAGCATATATAAGAAATATGGGTAAATTTAAATGCCAGAGTTAGCTAGTAACAAGCCTGAGATATTGGCCAAGCATTTATAATTAATATTAAGCCTCTGTTTGGTTACTTGGGAGCAGATTGCAGGTTAGAAACTTCCGACTACAATTAAATGAGTTGGGAGAGGGAAGGCACAGGCTAAGACGAAGCATGGCAGGCATGTATGTGATCAAGGCTTTCATTAGAGTACTGCATGAGCATTTTCAACTATATGCTAATGTTACTCTAAGTACTAAACACTGTTGAAATGTTCACTATTCTTTGAAAGTCATTGTTAAAATAAAAATAGTCAAATATTTAAACTAATATTCACTTTTAGGTGAGGAAACTAAAAACTAACAGTAAAACAGGTTAGAAAGGAAGGAAAATCAGCCCATGCTAGAACTAAGATCATAAGATCTTCAAAGCTCCCAGGGAGAGTTGAATACTAAGGTAGGCTTTAAAGGGAAAAATTAATGTAATTAAAAACATACAAGTATTAGAACCAAGATTATAATTTTGAACTGTTTCTAAGGTAAAAAACAAACAAAATATAAAAAGCAACAGAATCAAAGAACAGACATTGTAATCTGTATCCTAGTATGTCTTAGGGTTTTTATTGCTGTGATAAAACACAGTGACCAAAAGCAACTTGGAGAGGAAACAGCTTATTTTAATGTATAGATTGTAGTGCATCATCTAGAAGTCAGGGCAGGAACCTGGAGGATGGGAACTGGTGCAGAGGCCACTGAGGAGTGTTGCTTCCTGACTTCCTCTGTGGCTTGCTCAGCCTGCTTTATTACACAACCCAGGACCACCAGCCCAGGAGTAGCACCACTCACAGTGGGCTGAACCCTCTGACACTGATCAGCAGAGGCTTGCTTCCAGGCCAATCTTATGGAAACATGTTTTCAATTGTGGTTCCCTATTCTCAGATAACTGTAACTTGTATCAAGTTGACAATAAGCTACCCAGGACAAATACAGTATTTCACAACATTGTACAATCTTTTAAAAACATTTTTACTGCGGTTGGAGAGATGGCTCAAAGATTAAGAGCACTGACTGCTCTTCTAGAGGTCCTGAGTTCAATTCCTAGCAAAAACATGGTGGTTCATAACCATCTGTAATGAGATCTGGTGCCCTCTTCTGGCCTGCAAGCATTCATGCAGACAGAACACTGTATCCATAATAAATAATCTTTAAAAACCCATTTTTATTTGCATATACATATATGTATGTGTTCACAGACACACACAATGTGGAGGGAAACATGTAGCAATCAGAGGACAACTATGTGGAGTCAATTATCTCCTTCCAACTTCACATGGGTTATGTGACTCAAATTCAGGGGCCCAGTTTTGAAAAGCAAGTGCCTTTAATTAAGGAGATGTCTTGCTAGTCCAGGTATGAAGTTAAACAAATATGGGTTCAAATTTAAGCCCTACTAGTTATAAATGACATGTTAATGTAATAAACAACTCTGAGCCTCAGTTTACTCAACTGGAAAATGTGCACAATAAGGAAGCTAAATCTAAAGATAAGAACAATTCCTAGCATACAGCCAATTACCTAGCAAATGATGATTATGATTAATGCGATTGAAAACTCAGTATTATTATTAAATGCAAAATAAAGTCTATAGATCTCAGTTTTATTTGGATGTAATCCTCAGTCCAGTAAACAAGTATATTTTTATAGATTTATTCAGTCATGTAACAAAACTTAACCACTATATGAAATATATTATGCCGGGCGGTGGTGGCGCACGCCTTTAATCCCAGCACTCGGGAGGCGGATCTCTGTGAGTTTGAAACCAGCCTGGGCTTCAGAGCTAGTTCCAGGACAGGCTCCAAAGCCACAGAGAAACCCTGTCTCGAAAAAACCAAAAAAAAAAAAAAAAAAAAGAGAGAGAGAGAAAGAAAGAAATATATTAGTATTTGAATTTTTAAGAAGTCATCCTCAGGAATACTGTGTCTACAGAATTATTTTTCCTACTTTTTATTAAGCCAGGAGTGGTGGTGCACACCTTTAATCCCAGCACTCTGGAGGCTAAGAAGGATCTCTGAGGCCAGCCAGGTCTGCATGATGAGTCCCAAAATCACACACAAACAAGTAACTGAGCAAGTTTTATTTATACATTTAGGGTTATTTATAGCAACAACTACAGAAATAAAAGGCCATGAGTTTGAGAGACATCAAGATATGGAGTAAATGGGAAAGGTTGGAGGGAAAAAGGAAAATGATATTTTAATTTCAAAAGAATAAAGTATTTTAAAAATAAGCAAAACAAATAGAAACAGATAACCCCATACATTTTAAGTGCTGTCTTAGTCATTATTCTATTGCTGTGAAGAACACCACAACCAAGGTAGTCTGATAAAAGAAAACATTTAATTGGGAGCTTGCTTACAGTTTCAGGTTTATTCCAATTATCATCATGGTGAGAAGCACGGCAGCACTCAAGCAGACATGATACTGGAGAAGTAGCTCAGAATTCTAGATCCTAATCCATAGGCAGAGAGAAAGACTCTGGGCCTAGCATGGACTTTTGAACCCCCAAAGCTCACTGCCAGTGATACACTTCTTCCTACAAGGCCACACCTCCTCATCTTGTAATCCTTTCAAACAGTTCCACTCCCTAGTGATCAAACACTCAAATATATAAGACTATGGTGTACGTTCTTATTCAAACTATCACAATGGCGAAATTCAAAATAGAGCTCATACCAACCACCATGCCTGACTTCTCTTTCTTTTTTTATTTGCTGCGGGGGTGGGGGTGGCATTTCAAGACAGGGTTTCTCTGTGTAGTCCTGTCTGTCCCGGAACTAGCTCTATAGACCAGGCTGGCCTTAAACTCCGAAATCTGCCTGCCTAGGCCTCCTGAGTGCTCAGATTAAAGGTGTGCGCCACCACTGCCCTACTTTTTAATATGAGTTCTGAGTATCAAACTTATGTCCTTACAGTTTTATGGCAAACAATTTCCCACCCATGAGTCTGACATGTAATAACACAAATCTGACTTAATTGTGGCTACACTGTGTATTTAATAACTTTTCATGCATAGCTGTCTTATTTTGTCAATTGGAGTTTACATTCCATACATGAGTTCTCGTTTTCTTCTACAAAAGTTAACATGCTTTTATACACCAGACAGAGAATGACAATTCTCTGGAATAGCACAGTATTTAACATTTGTATTCAATTCTTCACCAAATCCTACACTGAAGCATAGGAAACATAATTCATTCTATTTTAATGCAAAATAGTCATTCCAAAGATAGACATTACTCAAAGATTCACCAAATCATTTTTTCCAACTGACATATTATACGATACAACTTACAACTAACAAATTCTAAGAAAGTTCAGAATTTAACTAGAACTCCCTTATACCAAGAAAACTAACACTTAAACACAATTTTTCATTAAGCAAAACACATTGCCCATGTACATTATGCCGCAAGTCCTACTTTCACTAAAGTAGGACTTTGCAGTGTGTGTGTATGTGTGTGTATTGTTTATCTACTTGACCAGGCAGCATACATAATTTCTAGCAAGTAATGTTAATTTACCAAATCTCCAAAGCACTTCCTTACTTCTTTTCACCATTACCTAAGTCTCCATCAGAGATTCAGAAGCAAGCTCAGCATGTTTTATATGTATCCACAATCCCAAAACTTGGTGGCTAGAGCAGGGAAATCTGAAATTCAAGGCCAGCCTGGACTATACAGCTAATTGAAGGATAGTCTGAGCTACGAAAATTAATGATAGCCTGTATCAAAAATTAAAGGCTATGAATATGCCTTAGTGGTAGAGGATTTGCCTGCTATGTGCAGGATAACCACTTCAAGTTCAATGTAGACTACACAGTGAGTTCCAGAAAGGGAAACGGGAGAGAAGAAGAAAGAGAAGAGAAGAAAGACAAATAGACAGGCATCACTGTCTTTATAATTAAGGTGATAAGCAACCTACAAAAATCAGTATTATCTCTGCTCTGTGTTAGCTTGAGCATACATTATTAGAACTGCTTTTAATATGAATTTTTATGTTCCCAGTTATAATTTTAAACTGTTAAGTTTGCAAGAAAACTTAATTTATTAGAAAATATCTTTAAATCTACTTTACGTGGTCACAAGATAACAGGTGTACATCACAACATACAAAAGCAATCTATTCCATAGGTGCCAATAAAACTTATCCATAACATCTTGTACATACTCAACAAGTGTGAGCACCCTACATTAGAGACTGCTGATTAAGGTTATAGAGTTTACTCTCAAAGTTGGTATATTAAATGTAAACTTAGGCCATTTACTTGATCTCAGCTTTAATTTCATTATCTGTAAAATAAGGATAATATTTTCAGTTGGCAAATAGATAACCTATGGTATATTCAGACAATAAAATATCTGGCATGAGAAAGAAGTCAGACAAGTCATTAAATGACGTGGAAGACCATTAAATGTAAAATGAATAAGCAAATAAAACAACATGAAATGGCTACATATTATGCAATTCCAATTATATGACATTCTGGAAAATGGAAAATGTGGTGATTAAAAAAAGGATCAATAGTTCAAGGGATGAGGGAGTAGAGAAAGAAACAGTACAGAGTATTTTAAGGGCAGGAAAAGTATTATTATGGTTATATAGATTATCATTATAATGTAACATGCATGTCATTATTATTTATCAAATTCACAGAATATAGAGAACTAAGAGTAAACCCTAGTGTATCACAGACTGAATAGTTATGACGTGATAGATTCACACAGTCAGCAAATGTACCAGCCAGGTACAGGATGTTAACAGGAGAGAATGTGGTACATGTGAGACAAAGGATATATGAGAACTCTTCTATATATCCTGCTGAACTTGACTATGATCCTAAAATTACTCTAAAATTTAAGTCTATTAAAAAAAATGGGGCTGGAGAGATGGCTCAGTGGCTAAAAATACTTGCTGCTCTTCCAAAGGACCGGAGTTCATCTGGTGGAGTCACAATGGACTGTGACTCCAGTTCTGGGAGATGAGACCCACTCTACTGCCTCCTTGGGTATTCACACACTTGTGACATACATATTAAGTAAAAATAAAAATAAATCTTTAAAAAAATAAATACTGATGTATCTTCAAAAGCTGTTGTAATTCTCAAGTCAAACAATGAATATAAAGTGCCTGCTTCACATTCTGCTAAAGGTACTTGATAATGTCTTAACAGTATTCAATCTTTCATTCATTCAATAAATATTTAATGAAAGCTAAAAGAAATGTTACTATCATGACCAGGTAAAAATTTTTGGTAAGTTGTTTTTTAAAGAAGTTTATTAATTCATCATTTACTTATTTCAAAATGAGACTTGTCATATACAATTACAGAATCTATCAATTACAAGTTGATGTTAACAATAAACTCATTTCAGTGGTTATTTATACAAGAAATACAAGTTTGTCACATAAACTAATAAAATGAATGGGAATTTGGGAAGCTAATGTAGTCTTAAAGTGCCTGTCCCATAAGAATGAAGACTTGCACCCACACAGATCCCCAGTACCCATATAAAAGCAGGCATGGTGGTACACATCTATAGCCCTAGCACTGAGAAGGGAAGAGACTGGAAAGGCAGACCCCTGGACCTTACCACCAGTCTAGTCAATCAGTGAGTTCCAGGATCACTGAGGGACTCTGCATCAAACACCCAACATCAACCTCTAACCTTCATATACATGCATTTATACTAAACGCATAGGTGCACACGCAAAAGTAAAACAAAATAAACTCAAGATGCATGTGTATATTTATCACAAGCTGAATGTAGAGGAATAACAAACTTCTTACTAGCAATATGTGCTCTAGTAAGTTAAAACCTCCTAAATTCTTGTATGAATGTTACCAAGGAAAATGAACGTGTTGCCATTTCAGGACCTTGGATGTTTCTTCTTTCGTTCCCTACTTAGGTGTTTTAAGTTTCTCACATAAATGCAGTAGGCTGTTAGAAAACATTAGCCAACACTTGAAATTTATAGAAGGACAAAACATAAATCATTTTCAAATTTCTTTTAAAATTATCACATCCCTAGTTCATAAGGTTAATTTCACAAAAGCAGTTACAAAATTAAGGCACAAGAACATGGCTATATATAGTTATGCCAGTGGAAGAAAAGGAAATTTCTCTTTCCTTAAAATGCAGAAATTAGGTTCAATGGAAATGTTTCCTAAATAAAAATTTAATAATATTTTAACCAAATTATTCATTACTCAGAAGTAACACTCTGGAGAGTCAGATAATAGTGCACAAAGGCTGAGTTCATTTGATCAAACAGGTGGCCAGTTTAGAGCTCTGTGTTAGCAGTCTCAACCCACCCACAATAGCCCTAAAGATGATTATGCAAATGCCAGCAACCGGGTACTTTCCCAGAAACATGAGAAGGGTTTCTAGTAGAGGTTGCATTTGTTCAGCAGTCATGTGGAAAAACAAGCAGAGTTGTGTTGGGGTTTTTTCCCCTCCCTTCCTAATTGCTGGAGGCAGAATGTTTTCATTAAGGGCACTACTTCAGTATGTATGATATATATAAACACTTACACATACACACATATGTACTTATTTGATGTACATTTCTCAAAACCCATCCTCATCCCCAAGGTGCCCTGGACGAACAATTCCCCTTCTTATCAATGTCACATTTCATCTGCTAGGCACCTTTTCCCTTGTACGTAAGAAACAAGAATTTAGAAACCTTTGAGCACTTGGCTTTGCACTTTTGTTTTACTTTTAGAACATTATTCATATAGGTGGAACATTTTCTTTCTCATCAGGGACACAATGTAACACATGAAACCCATAAGAAATACAACACTGACAAGCAAACACTATTGCTTAAGAGCATGCTATTAACATTCTGGGGGTTATTTTTTGATATAAAGTCATCAGAGTCTTAAGTTTCTATATGAGTCAGTTTTCAGGCACCCTGCTTCTAACATCTAGTTAAATGATGCTCTCTAGAATGAAATAGGTTGGGCTTGATAGCATATGCCTTTAATCTCAGGCCTGGGAAGGCAGAGATAGGTAGATCTCTGTAAATTGAAGGTCAGCCTAATCTACAAAGACAGCTCTAGGCCAGCCAGACCTATGTAGTGAGACTCTTTTTTCTTTTTGGTTATTAAGACAGGATTTCACTGTGTAGTTTTGGCTGTCCTGGAACTCACTCTAGACCAGGATGACCTGGAACTCAAAGAGATCTTTCTGCTTCTGCCTCCTGAGTGTTGGGATTGAAGGTGTGTGTGACCACAAGCTGAGCCCCTTTCTTTTTTTAAAAAAAAAAAATAATTAATATTCTTTCACATTCTTACAGTGTGACTTCTGATTATACAACATTCAAAAACAATACATTGCACTTTCCTCCTCTTGCTCTACTCAACCCTCAGCTCTCTCTTCTGTATTAAACAAGAATGCTGCTTATTTTGGTTAAGCTCCTGAAATGCAATTCCTTTCATTACTGTGATAGAATTCAATGGTTTCCAGAACTCTAATGCTGCAAAATGGCACAAAGTTCTGCTATAAGCATATTTAAGAAAAGATTTTACTCAAATGCTTACAAGTAGAGTATGGTACTTTTCATAGATATATCATCTTAAATATATATTTAATGTATATACTAGGTAAATATATTACTTTAAAACAAGACATTATAACTTAAAAGTTGAATGAAGAACACATACACACACATATATGTGTGTATATATACACCACTATTCATTGAATAGATTAGTATCTTTAAGAACTCTTTCCAAAATGGTTTAATTCAGCTTTGAAATGATTGCTCTTTATGGGAACAAAGAACTTTAATTATGTATCTTATGGCATGACAGTGTGTTTAATATGTCATTCACTCAGGCTGGAGAGATGGCTCAGCAGTTAAGAGCACTGCCTGCTCGTCTAAAGGTCCTGAGTTCAATTCCCAGCAACCACATGGTGGCTCACAACCATCTGTAATGAGATCTGGTGCCCTCTTCTGGCCTGCAAGCATGAATGTAGGCAGAATACTGTATACATAATAAATAAATAAATAAATCTTTAAAAAAATGTCATTCATTCATTCATTTGTTGGCTCTAAATTCAAACAGATGCGTTAGTCACAATCACAGTTTAAAAAGAGCACACACCCTGGTAAGAAAAGTATCTGGTTTAAAAAAGAAAGATTTTTGGTATATTCTAACAAAGGCTGCAGTAGAAAGGTAAGTGTAATACATTTTATTTCTTGTTCAAATATTTTTAATCATTCCACAAATGGCTAAAAATTTAAAAGACATGTAAGCAAAGATGTGGGAAAAACTTGAAGCCTTATCCATTGCTGCTGAAAATGCAAATGGTGGAACCACTTCAAAAGTCAGTTAGGAAGATCCTAAAAATACTAACAATTATGTTACCAGGTGGCCCAATCCTGGCTATATACTAAAGAAAACTAAAAGCATATGTCCACTTAAAAACTTGCACGTGATGAGCCAGTACAAAGATTCAGTGGGTACATGCTACCAAGCCTAACAAACTGAGTTTGTTCTCCAGGACCATTTGGTGGAAGGAAGAAACTAACTTCTACAAGTTGTACTCTGACTTCTGGATGTGGCACAAACTAGAAAGTGTAATTTAAAAAACAGAAACAAACTTGCTAGGCATTGGGGCACATGTCTTTAAACCAGGCCTCAAGAGACAGAGGATGGAGTATCTCTGTGAATTCAAGACCAGCCTAAGTCTAACGTAGCTCCAGGAGAGCCAGAATTACATACAGAGACCCTGTCTCCAAAACAAAAACAAAAAACTTGTACATGAAAGTGCAGCACTGTGATACAGGGCTGTAATACCAACACTCAAGATGCAGAGGCAGAAGGATCCGAAGTCAAAAGGCAGCCTGGTCTGCACAGTGAAACCCTGTCTCAAAAAATAATTAATTAATTAAAACATTAAAGGGCTTTTGGTTTTGGGTGGCTGGGACGAATAAGTGGCCTCCTCCAAAGCTTTTTAGTCTCATTTATGACAAAAGGAATGCAAATTAAAAGTAAATAAAATGCCATTTAGTAAACACCAGATAAGTAAATATTGACTCTGACAACAGTTAAATGTGTTGACTGTCGCAGAATATTTGTTTACACTGTGTGAAGATGTGCCACCGTGACTGGTTTAATAAACAGTTGACTGGGCAATAGGCAGGCAGGAGAGACTAGGCAGGATTTCCAGGGAAAGAGAGAACTCTGGGAAGAAAGACATCAGGGAGACACAGAAGAGGTCAGACATACAGTACAGAGAGTAGAAGTAATGGGAGTTACATGGAAGAATGTAGATTGAGAGAAACAGGTTAATTTAAGTAAGTCTCCATATCACTCTTTGCTGGCAGACTGTCCAAGGAAAGTCCGACAATAGTTGACAAAGTGGTAACTTTCATACATTCCCAGTCAAATATAAATTGCTATAATTATTAGGTCTCGAATCTGGGACAAATGGATAACTGAGGTACCTATTTAACTTATCAAAGCAGACCCGACAGCCAGGTTTTCCCAGCATCTTTCAGTCCCTACCTGTTACAGGATATGACTGACATACCTTACCCCCTACCCTAAAGTTCTCCAGCCCAGGGACTGGGTTGCTCTTCGCCGATTGCCCTTCACTATATAATCCAGTTGTTCAGGTTACCCAGCATTCCTGGTACTCCCTCCCCATCCTCACATGGTCTGGCTCAGGGTCATGTTCACTCTGAGCTCTCCCAGATGTCCTGCCTCTGGGTATGCTCTCCCTTTTTCTACAATAAACCTTTCCCATCATACCTGGGAGCAGTCGTGTCCTTCCTTTTTACTTCTTTTTTTCATTCATCAATCACTATAGGAAATTCTCTAGTATAGGTGAAAACATGTTTAATCCTGTGACTCGGGACATCAAGAAACTTACACACACATGTGTACCACAACACATATGATAAGAATGATAAGAACAGTATTTTTTTCTTTCTATTTTCTGGCCAGGCTGTCCTCGAATTCAGAGAGATCCACCTGCCTCTGCCTCCCGAGTGCTGGGATTAAAGGCGTGAGCCATCACCACCCCAGATTATTACTTTTTTGAGACAGAGGCTTCATAATGTTGCCCATTATACAGGCCAGGCTGGGCTCAGACTCAACAGATTCTCCTGCCTCTGCCTCCAAGTGCTAGGGTTCAAGGCATGAGCAACCACTAATTTATATTTTCTATTTCACTTAATCATTCTCTCCCACCTTAATTAAGATGTACCAATTTGTGTATTTGAAGAAATTAACTAGTTGAATTACATACAATTTTTACTATTTCCTTTAAAGCTCAGCCATGCACACAATATAGGTAAAATAATATTTTCAGATAAAAAAATATTGGGCACCTTTTGATGTAGGCACTTAACATTATAGACTCCTTTTAGGGCTGCCTTGTGTCCTGCAGATTTGGATATATTGTGTTTACTTATCATTAAATTCTGGGAATCCCTTAATTTCCTTCTTGATTTCTTCAGTAAGCCATTTAATTCAATAGTGTGTTCATTAGTATCCATGTCAGACAGAGACTGCTGGCTTTACTCATATTTTTACTTTTCTCTTCCTCAAGGTATATACACATAAGTTTCCAGTCAGCTCTAATTAGATGTGGTCACATGATGAGCTCTGGCCAACAGAATGTAAGGAGACTTGATGTGTGCTGCATTTAGCACCCCCCATTAGAACTTCTTTCCTGTAATCGGTCCCCTGGTTATTATTTTGTTAACTAGATGCAAAAATTTCAGAGGTGGAGAATACAAGACTTAAGCACAAAAGCTGTCTAGTACATTAAAGCATTATATGGAAAGCAATTAACTAAATTCTGGTGTAGGAGGTCCTTCTGTTTATGTGTTGCTTTCATTGGTTAATCAATAAAGAAACTGCTTGGCCTGATAGGGCAGAACTTAGGTAGGCAGAGAAGACAGAACTGAATTCTGGGAGGAAGGAAGCAGAATGAAGGAGAGAGCCGCCATGGAGCTGCCAGGTCAAACATGCTGAATCTTTCCCGGTAAGCCATGACCTTGTGGTGATATACAGATTATTAGAAATGGGTTAAATAAAGATGTGAGAGTTAGCCAATAAGAGGCTAGAGATAATCACTGCCAGGCAGTGATTTAAATGAATACAGTTTCCGTGTGATTATTTTGGGTGTAAGATAGCCAGGCGGCCAGGACAAAAAGCAGGCTCTCCCTCCATCAACAAAATTCTGCCTGTAAAAAACCAGAGAGATGCTGGGTGGTGGCGGCGCATGCCTTTAATCCCAGCACTCAGGAGGCTGAGGCAGGTGGATCTCTGTGAGTTCGAGGCTAGCCTGGTTCTACAAGAACTAGTTCCAGGACAGCTAGGACTGTTACACAGGGAAACCCTGTCTCAAAAAACCAAAATAAATAAATAAATAAATAAAACCAAGAACAACAACAAAAAAAACCCAGAGAGATGGTTCAGTGGGTAAAGAAGCTTGCCAGGCAAACCTAAGGACCTGAGTCCAACTTCTGGAACCCAATTAAAGATGGAAGGAGAAAGTAAACTCCACAAAACTGACCTCAACATCTACAAATGCACTGTGGCACATACACACACACACACTAATACACACATACAATAACAACATAATTTAAAAATCTGCCAATACACTGTTAATGGGCCCGAAAATTTTTGCTAAACTTCAGTGATGTGAGGGTTACTGGTTAAAGCAATTAGTTTATCTTTATGAACAAAGAACATTTACCAATAAGAGTATATCTACAATTGTTTCAATATCTGTTACTATGAATACATTCAGAGCCTGCCACCTCTGAAAGGCTACAATTTCACAGTAATAATGGAACCATACTTCTGTGTAAAGAAAAAAGTACCCACCCCTTTTTATTAAAGAAAACTATGTATAGGGTGGACGCTTAACCTAATAAGGTAAGCCAAGTCTGGCTTTGGTTTTCATAAATTTCCATTTTTTTTTTAGCTGTGAAATTTCATGTGTCAATCATCATACACATAATAATTTTCTGTATACATATACAGAGCAAACTATTAAGCACAAAACTATAAAAAATTATTCACATAGTCTACTAAGTAAACTATGCTTGCCTAACACATATGAAGTTCTGGGGTCCATCCCAAGTACCCTATAAACCAGGTATGTTGCTATATGCTCGCAATCCCAGGGATCAGAAGTTAAAAGTCATTCTTAGCTGCATAGCAAGTTCAAGGCTAGAATGGGATATAGAAATTTTGTTTAAAGGAGGGAGAAAGGGAGGGAGGGAGGGAGGAAGAGAAAAGAGTGTTTGACTAGTATGCATAATGCCCTGGGTTTGATCCGTAGAATCACTAAAAAAAAAAGTCTACACCACTTTTGTTACACAATGACATTGTTTTATAACAACAAATTTCAAGAAATCTAGATATTAAAAAAAAGTTTCTTATCCACTGCCAAAAAGTACAATCACACTTTTCACTATTACTAATTTAAAACTACCTTGACTTGGGGCGGGAGAGATGGCTCAGTGGTTAAGAGCACTGGCTGCTCTTCCAGAGGTCCTGAGTCCAATTCCCAGCAACCACATGGTGACTCACAACCATCTGTAGTGAGATCTGGCGCCCTCTTCTGGTGTGCGGGCATACGTGGAGGCAGAATGTTGTATACATAATAAATAAATCTTAAAAAAAAAAACTACCTTGACTTGTAGAAGTCAAAGCTAAGGTGACTACTATGAATGATGATAGGAGAATTCCTGCCTGGTCAAGCTATCTGGGCTGCAGCACTATTTGTCCAGGAAGGAGTTCTTAGTAATGAAAGCTGCCCAGGTAAACGGAAAAAGAGTCGTAAGGGATATCTTCAATCTGTACTGTTATCTTCAACTCTACCTTCTCATGCATGACCACTGTTCTAAGAGACCAAATGAGACTATGAAGTGTTCTGGAACACAGCAAATACTGAAAGCACTGCACTCAATTTCCTTACTCTCAGGGTAGAAGATAAAAACAGACTCCTGTAAGCCATTCTTGGACCTCCACATTAGTATCCACATTGGTATCATGGCTGATGAGTGTGCAGATACATATATACCACAAGTAAATATATTTAAAAAAAGAATTTTCAAAAGGCACTTGTCATGAAACATAACAAGCTGAGTTAAATCCCCAGAACCCATGAAGGAGAGACAGAAACTGTCCTGACTTCCACATAAACATCCATACCCACTCCCCTGCTACACACACACACACACACACACACACACACTAAAATAAACAGATGTAGAAAAACCTAGGGAACAGTATTTCCAATATCCACTAAAAATACTAATTCTATGATTCTACTAATCTACTCAAACAGGATTAAAATTATGAGAGATTTTGTGTGTGTGTACATATTCACATATATATGTATATGTTAGGAATACTATATTAAAATCAGGCAGATAAGCCAGGCCTATAAAACCAACAACTCTGGGGGCTGAGGCAGGAGAATGACAAAGCACTCAACACCTGCCTTGCTACATAGTGGTGAATTCAAAGTCAGCCTGGACAATCTGGTGAGACCTCAGCTCAAAATTTAAAAAGTAAAAAGAGAGCTGGGTAATATAACTCAGTGTCAAGGAGCTTGCCTAACAACAATACCCCATGGGCTACCAAAAGAAAAACAAATTAGACACAGATACTCTAAAATTAAGTAACTAGTGATTAAAATATTACATATAAAATAAAGTAGGCCCATATAATATATATCTATATGATATGGGATTCCCCTCTGTATGCTATGAATATGTTTTATTACCAATGGTTAATAAAGAAGTTGCTTTGGCCTATGACATGGCAGAATATAGCTAGACTGGAAAAATTAACTGAATGCAGGGAGACAGAAGGCAGAGTCAGGCAGATGTCATGTAGCTGCCAAAGAAGAAAGATGCCAGAACATTTCTGGTAAGCCACAGCCTCATAGTGATACATAGATTAAAAGAATGGGTTAATTTAAGATATAAAAGCTAGTTAGGAATACATCTAAGCCATTGGCCAAACACTGCTGCAATAATATAGTTTCTGTGTGATTACTCAGATCAGGGTAGCTGGGAAACAAAATCAGTCTCTATTTACATATACATACATACATCTCTCTCTCTATATATATATATGTATATAAAATGATCATTTCAATCTTAATTTGTTTATAAAAAGCCATAATGAAGTCAAAGAGCCTGTTACCGCCCTCTAGTTCCTGACTGTGATGATGAAACATGGTTCTATATTGTAGGGAGAGGGCCTGCTTGTTTTTCCCAGCTAGCTTAGCCCAGAAATAACCACACAGAAATTATATTAATTAAACCACTGCTTGGTCCATTATCTCTAGCCTCTTATTGGCTAACTCTCACATCTTGATTTAACCCATTCCTATTAATCTGTGTATCGCCACATGGCAGTGGCTTACCAGGTAAAATTCCCAGCGTTTGTCTCTGGCAGATCCATGGCGTATCTCTCATTGACTCTGCTTTCTTCCTCCCAGAATTCAGTTCTGTCTTCCCTGCCTACCTAAGTTCTGCCCTATCAACAGCCCAAAGCAGTTTCTTTATTAACCAATGAAAGCAACACAAAGACGGAAGGACCTCCTACACCAGTTCTGTACTAGCTAATCTGCAATCACTGATGACCATGGGGCTAAGAAATCTGCTGTAAACTTCACAAGCAAGTTTAACAAGCATAGAATGATCAGTCCAGAAAGTCCTAGAAAAATATCAGAAAAACCTGCTTATCACTTCTTCAAGCATCACAGATCATCAAGAAGCATGATGAAAACATAGGAGAGGAAGTCCTGGGATTCTTCTAAGAGAGCTGTGAAACATATATAGAAATACCTCAATGGGCCTGAATTTCTTGCCTAAATTCCTGCAACTACTTCCAAAAGGTCTTTGAAATGATGTTAAATGGAGAGCAAGACTTGATTTTAAAAGGATAAAAATGGGGATCATATATAAGACTTATAAACCTATGATCTTAGTGCTAAGAATCTAAGGTAGAAAGACTGCCCATGAATTAAAGCCAGTATAGTCTAATCAGTAAAACTCTGTCTCAAAAATTATCAATCAAAATGAAACACATAGAAAGGGATATAGTCAACAGAGCTAGTTATCACAAACAACTACAAAAATGAGAATATGCACAAACCCCAGTACCCAGAGACATGAAATATAAAATTAGACATCATTTTTGTCACACTTTGATCTAAGATTGAATGAGCAGCAACATTTATTTCCAATAAATATATACCAGGCCCTCATAACTTATTAGTAATAAGCTGGCAAATAGTTTTAAATTTTTATCTATTAGAAGTTTTTAAGCCACTAGAGATGGCTCAGGCTTAAGACCACTGACTCGCAATGGGCCTGTCACTCAGGTTCCAGGGGGATCCAGTGTCCTCTTCTGACTTTCTTTAGTACCAAGCAGGTAAGTTGCACACTTACATACATGCAGACAAACACCTAAATCCATAAAACAAAAATAAATTTTTGTTGTTGTTGTTTTTGAAACAGGGTTTCTCTGTATAGCTTTGAAGCCTGTCCTGGAACTTGCTCTATAGACCAGGCTAGCCTTGAACTCACAGGGATCCACCTGCCTCTGCCACCCTTGGGACTAAAGGCATGAGCCACCAACGCCCAGCTAACTTTTAAATTAACTTATTAGTGTTCATAAAAATTTTAAACAGGTATGCTATGCTTGTAGGGATGCCATTTTCTGATTACTAAAGTGAAAGTACAACTGTAACATGATACATGATGTTGTAGTATTCTTTTAAATAATTTAAATCAAATATAAATCTTGAGTAATGTGGACCCTCATTCTGAACCCGATGCTGATTGAAATCTTTGTGTTTGGGGAAAATATCAATGATAAAAATACTGTTTAATAAGAAAGAATAAGAATGAATGTGAACATTATCCTCTTACAGGGGAGGGTATGGTGTCTGAATCTAGGGTCTCATACATGCTAGAGAAGCACTCCACTCATGATGTAACAAGTAACTTATTTCACTGTGGATGAGCAGATGCTGATTAATTAATGCTCTGAAACAACTCCAAAATCCCAAAGAATTACAACGAGTGGCACTAATTTCCTGCTCATGCACCAGGTTGACTGTAAAACACCTCTGCTTCAAATCCAGATCACCTTTACACATCTTTCATCCCAGGACCCACTCTGAAGGGGAGAAGTAGTTATCTGGGGTAAGTCTTCTCACAGAAATAGTAGTTCAAGAGTACTGGAAGAAATTTGCCATACCTCTTAAAGCTCATTTCAGAAATGGCCTACTGTTACTTCCATCTCAGTCCAAGTACATCATATAACCAAGTCCAAAGTCAGGCAGTAGGAATTTTTATCTCAACAGAAAAGCTAGGGGAATATTTGTAGAGCAATAACTCTATTTACAATAAATTCTGTGGGAAATTTCCAGAACAAGTTCATTGTGTTCACTATGACCATGCAAACACAGTAAGATGTTGAAGTAACTCATTGCTATCAAATTCTCACATGACAAAACGCAAACAGAAACAGTAAATATGCCAATGACAGAATCAGGATGCAAAAACTTCTCAAAGTACTGATTAAGCTTAATACAATGAAAACTCAGGAGTAAATGTCCTGCTACAGCTTCAGTATAAAACAAGGTGACTTAATAGCAAGATAGGTGAGAGTCACAGTGGTTTCAGGTTAACCTCAGTAACCACTAATGGCATAAAAATGCCTGATGATATAACACCATATTGTATTAACAGTAGTAACATAGCTGAGTGCCTAGGCTACATGAAAAACACAGTAACAACTCGAAAGAAAAAAAATAACATGAAGAGTTTGAGGCAATCACACCCAAAGAATACACAGGCTCTAAGGGAATAATCACTGGAAACACAATATGTGAACAGTTTTAAACTGGGTTTCATAGGAGAGAGCTGAATAAACTCCTGATTTGGGGATGGGAAGACTAGGAATATGATGTAGATTAGTATAAAGAAGAAACAAAGATAAAAGTCTTCAAATTCCCTAAAATGCCTTCAGAGTTGCTGAAGTAATAAATTAATTGTGATAGAAGTTAGCACACCTCTACTCAGCTGTAGTAACTTTTCGGCAAAGGACTAGACAATTAAGATGAGGGTCTCTGTGGCAACTACTCACTATAAAAAAAACCATTGATAACATGTAAGCAAATGGCATACAATAAACTTTACTCACAAAAGCAGGTGTCACGCCAGATAGCAATAGCTTGTCAAAATCTTTTCTATGTTGAAAAAAGCCAACAGAGTTGGATATCACCTTCAGACCATTTCTCGCTCCAAAGATCCATAAATGTAACTAAAGCAATTCAGCAATACACAAAATAGGTGTGGGAATGACACAGTAAGGTAGATGGGTTAGAGAAACCACATGCAAATATATGTGGATATTTATAAAAAATACAACAGAAGGCTCTTAAACAAGTCCTTTTCAGGGGAGGACAGCAGAGTGCTTAAAAAATCAGAAATAGGAATGCAAGTACTTAGTATAATGTTGCTCTCTACCCGGTGAACATGACAGACCCTAACTTTAAGCACTGCCCTTAAACAAGCCTTTCTGGTGGGCGGTGGTGGCGCATGCCTTTAATCCCAGCACTTGGGAGGCAGAGGCAGGCGGATCTCTGTGAGCTCGAGGCCAGCCTGGTCTACAAGAGCTAGTTCCAGGATAGGCTCCAAAGCTACAGAGAAACCCTGTCTTGAAAAACCAAAAAAAAAAAAAAAAAAAAAAAAAGACCAAGCCTTTCCAAATCTATATGAGAACACAATGGGAACATCTTCAAATTGCCTTTTTAAAGCCCTCTATATTTATTACATCTTCATACACAAATACGTGGGAGGATCAATATAACAAACTCCAAGCAAAGCAAAAAGAAAGCTATGATTTAGTTTCACCAAAGGTGAGAAGCTTCTATATAACAGATCAGTCAAAACATTGATTCCTTTTGCTACCACATACAAAGCTTACATCAAAACAAAGATTCTCAAACCGGCACTTTTTGTTGTTATTTTGTTTTTGTTTTTTCAAGACAGGGTTTCTCTGTGTAGCCCTGGCTGCCTGGAACTTGCTCTGTAGACCAGGTTGGCCTCAAACTCACGAAATCCGCCTGTCTCTGCCTCCTGAGTGCTTCACCACCATCCAGTTCAAACTGATACTTTTCTATAACAGATGAGCATAGAAACTGAGAGGTATGTAGAAACTTTATAGCAATCTAAAATTCACTAGAGGGGCTGGAGAGATAGATCAGCGGTTAAGAGCACTGGCTGCTCTTCCAGAGGACTGGGGTTCAATACCCAGTACCCACATGACAGCTCACAACCATCTGTAACTCCAGTTCCAGGGGATCTGACATCTTCACACCAATGCATATAAAAGAAAGTTAAATAAATTTTTAAATGTTTAATAAATAAATTTGATTAGTTTGTCAGCTACAGATAGTCAAAATATAAATCAATCTAAAAGATGTAATCATTCATAATTTGTCATTATAATCATCTAAATTTTAATCAAATATGTAATTTATAATATAATTTTTCAATTAAGGAAGCAATTTTAAATTTTAATGTCTAACTTATACAAAGCAAAAACCTTATCTGGTCATCCTTGGGAAGGACGATACACCTTCACCTTCTCTGGTCATCCTTGGGAAGGAAGATACACCTTCACCTTCTCTGACTGAGGCAGCAAGAAAAATCAAACAGTGGCAATGGAACTGCTTTGAAGACATGAAAACCAAAGGCCACACTATTTTACATATAAAGCGTGATTAGTAAGGACTGTTATAACAATACTGTGTTATTTGCAGAGATGCTCCAACCATGAAACAATAGTAGCATTTATATAGAAAATACTTATAAAAGCAGAAAAAAATTAAAAACTACTAAATTACCAAAACAATAGAAGCAGACATTTGGTGCTTCACATATAAATATTACAGTTTCCATACTTCTTATACAGGAGCTCTTTAGGATACTACTATTTTTAAAAACACACACACACTTCACTTGCATTAGAGAAAAAAATCCACCAACATTGGTTATATGAATATGTTGAGTGAATATGCAACCAAATTTTCAACATTATCAGTTTAAAGAACTCAAGAACTGGGGCTGGAGAGATGGCTCAGTGGTTAAGAGCACTGACTGTTCTTCCA